>RXON01000551.1:0-33013 GCA_009667805.1 Leptobrachium leishanense
CTGTATCAATATTGTTTAATTCTCCAGTATACTATTCATTTATCACAGGAATACACTGCACATTACTGTGAGTTTTATTGCTGTGGAGCTCTGGGATACGCTCATACACACCACACATTACTGGGAGTTTTATTGCTGTGGAGCTCTGTGATACGCTCATACACACAGCACGTTACTGTGAGTTTTATTTCTTTGGAGCTCTGTGATACGCTCATACACACTGCACATTACTGTGAGTTTTATTGTTGTGCAGCTCTGTGATATGCTCATACACCCTGCACATTACTGTGAGTTTTATTGCTGTGGAGCTCTGTGATACGCTCATACACACTGCACATTACACTGGGAGCTTTATTACTGTGGAGCTCTGTGATTCGCTCATACACACTGCACATTACTGTGAGTTTTATTGCGGTGGACAGGGGTCAAGTCCTGGGAAAAAAAGTGAGGGAACTCACCCACGAATTCCACAACCCCTATTACCTGAAGAAAATATATATATATCACGAGTATAGCAGTACGTGGTGATACCATTTTTATTGGGTTAGCATTACATTTAAAAGACAAGCTTTCAAGAGTGTAAACTGGAAACTATACTGATCAGTGAAAGGTATCACTACGTACAGGTATACTCGTGATTGTGGCAACTGGACTAACGCATTTTATATATATATCTCCAGGCACAGACCCCCCCCCCCAGAATTATATACACAGCGCTGAATCCACAGAATAACATACACAGCACTGAGCCCCCAGGATAATATACACAGCACTGAGCCCCCAGAATAATATGCACAGCACTGAGCCCCCAGAATAATATGCACAGCACTGAGCCCCCAGAATAATATGCTCAGCACTGGTTATATGGATATATTTTCAACAGTTCACATGGATAAAATTGCCCCCAGCTCATATGGGTATATATTGCCCCCAGCTCGTATGGATAATGCCCCCCAGCTCTCATGGATAATGCCCCCCAGCTCTCATGGATAATGCCCCCAGGTCTCATGGATAATGCCCCCCACTCTCATGGATATTGCCCCCAGGTCTCATGGATATTGCCCCCAGGTCTCATGGATATTGCCCCCCAGGTCTCATGGATATTGCCCACCCCAGCTCTCATGGATAATGCCCACCCCCAGGTCTCATGGATAATGCCTCCCAGGTCTCATGGATATTGCCCCCCAGGTCTCATGGATATTGCCCCCAGGTCTCATGGATATTGCCCCCCAGGTCTCATGGATATTGCCCACCCCCAGGTCTCATGGATAATGCCCCCAGGTCTCATGGATATTGCCCCCCAGGTCTCATGGATATTGCCCCAGCTCTCATGCATATTGCCCCCAGGTCTCATGGAAATTGCCCCCAGGTCTCATGGATTGTGCCCCCAGGTCTCATGGATATGCCCCAGGTCTCATGGCTATTGCCCCCAGGTCTCATGGCTATTGCCCCCAGGTCTCATGGAAATTGCCCCCAGGTCTCATGGATATGCCCCCAGGTCTCATGGCTATTGCCCCCAGGTCTCATGGCTATTGCCCCCAGGTCTCATGGAAATTGCCCCCAGGTCTCAAGGCTATTGCCCCCAGGTCTCATGGAAATTGCCCCCCAGGACTCATGCATATTGCCCCAGGTCTCATGGATATTGCCCCCCAGGTCTCATATATATTGCCCCCAGGTCTCATGGAAACTGCCCCCCAGGTCTCATGGATATTGCCCCCAGGTCTCATGGAAATTGCCCGCAGGTCTCATGCATATTGCCCCCAGGTGTCATGGAAATTGCCCCCAGGTCTCATTGATTGTGCCCCCAGGTCTCATGGAAATTGCCCCCAGGTCTCATGCATATTGCCCCAAGTCTCATGGATATTGCCCCCAGGTCTCATGGATATTGCCCCCAGGTCTCATGGAAATTGCCCCCCAGGTCTCATGCATATTGCCCCCCAGGTCTCATGGAAATTGGCCCCAGGTATCATGCATATTGCCCCCAGGTCTCATGGAAATTGGCCCCAGGTATCATGCATATTGCCCCCAGGTCTCATGGAAATTGCCCCCAGGTCTCATGGATATTGCCCCCAGGTCTCATGGATATTGCCCCCCGTGTCATGGATATTGTCCCCAGCTCAACTCTGCTTCTGCTGTGGCTGCTGCCGCTGCCGCCGCCGCCGCTCTTTGCAGGCGGCCGCGTGCTTCCTGCTTCAACGCCGCTGACAGGAAGTGAAGCCGAGTGGCTCCACTTCCGGGCAGCGGGCCGTTCTAACAGGATGCACGCGGCCGCCGGTAATGTGAGGCTGCGGCGGCATTCGGGCTTGGGCCACAGCGGGAACGCTGCATTCCCGCAGCGTTCCCGCAGCGTTCCCGCTCGACTCAACCTGGCGGTGGAGCTCTGTGATTCGCTCACACACACCGCACATTACTGTGAGGTTTATTGCTATGGAGCTCTGTGATACGCTCATACACATTGCATATTACTGTGAGCTTTATTGCTGTGGAGGTCTGTAATACACTCATACACACCGCACATTACTGTGAGGTTTCTTGCTGGGGAGCTCTGTGATTGGCTCATACACACTGCACATTACTGTGAGCTTTATTGCTGTGGAGCTCTGTGATAGTGTTCATACACACCGCACATTACTGTGAGGTTTATTGCTATGGAGCTCTGTGATACGCTCATACACACTGCACATTACTGGGAGCTTTATTGTTGTGAAGCTCTGTGATACACTCATACACACTGCACATTACCGTGAGCTTTATTTCTGTGGAGCTCTGTGATACGCTCATACACAGTACACACAATGGACACTACACACAAAGTTTATATTGCACATAGTATGTGCAGTTTGTATGTATCTCTATCTAATCAACAATACACGTTTTATACTCAACAAAAAATATCAACCACACACCATGCATATTATATATATATACTGTATATACAGCACGCACAGGCTCATTCATACTGCATTCATCAAACACAAGTGGCTGTTCAGAGAGCACCGATGGCCACCCCATCAGGTAAAAAATGAGTGTCATGGAACCCCTCAGGTAAAATGGTGTCATTGTCCCCTCGTGTAAAGGGGTGCCCTGGTTCCCTTCAGGCAGTGTGTGTGAATATTGTTAAGAATAATACAGCACATATCGACGCAACGAACTCGGTACCCCGTAAGCCGCGACAAGCTCCGCAAAGTCCGCAGACCCGAAACGATGACGTCAGCTATTCCTGGGTGTCGCGCACCAAGCAGAGGCGCGAAAGTGATTATGAGGGGCTACAGCGAGTGAAGGGGGATACAGTGAGTGAGGCTGGAGGCTGGGAATACTGTACAGTGATGGAGGCTGGGAATACAATGAGTGAGGGAAGCTGGAGGCTTGGAATACAGTGAGTGAGGGGGGATACAGTGAGTGAGGGAGGCTGGAAATTCAGTGAATGAGGGAGGCTGGGAATATAGTGAGGGAGGCTGAGAATAGTGAGAGAGGGAGGCTGAGAATACAGTGAGTGAGGGAGGTTGGGAATACAGTGAGTGTGAGGGAGGCTGGGAATACAGTGAGTGAGATGAAATACAGTGAGGGAGGCTGGGAATACAGTGAGGAAGAGGGAATACAGTGAGGGAAAAGGGAGGTTGGGAATATAGTGAGGGAGGCTGGGAATATAGTGAGGGAGTGAGTGAGAGGGAGGTTGGGAATACTGTAATACTGGAAATCCAACTGTAGCGCTGCCTTAAAAATGTGCTTTGGTGTACTGGACTATGGCTGCCACTAGAGGGAAATAGTGCTGGAGACATTGTGGACTATGCTGGACAAAGGGGACTTCATCTCCCAGCACCCTTTGCGTGAGGACAGGAAGTGGGATCAATAAGCAGAGGATATACATCAGCAGCCTCGTGTTTGGCGCGGGGAGTGTGAGCGGAGCAATGAGAGGTGTAGGACGCACGTTGGAGCTGTCAAGGATCACAACCAGGCCGGAGTGCAGATGCTGTCTTATTCGTGCTGGAGATCGGGACAGAGATCGTGCTGTGACCTACATACTCGGCGCTGAGAGATTTGGAGGACAAGCTGGTTCCGCGGAGCAGGACCTTGAGTTAGGAGACCGCGACGATCAATCGGGAGTGCAGGCGGCGGATCGTTTGTTCCATTTGCGGAGATTCAGCAAGCGGGGAGCAGATTCGTTAGCACACAGTGCCAGTTCAACGCGGAGAAAGATCCTTTGGTTGAGGCATCGAGTGCTGGACAGTTTGTTCGACGGATGGGTGAGAGGCCTCCAGGCCCACATTTCCTAAACGAAAACGCACACTTGTTATATTGCTTCAATTCACAGGGGCCCAACGGTGACTAGTCGAAGATTGCTCTTTTCGTTCACCGGCCAGTTGAACACAGTACCCGGGTACCCTAGACATCACATATATATATTTTTGAGCTATTTCACGGGACTTACACTCCAGAACTGAGGGGGTTAACCGTTTCTTTTCCCGCCGCGTGTTTTTCCCGCGTTACGAATTCCTGCCACTCAAATACCGTATGTGTGTATTGTATGCTGCTTTATTGGGATCAGTAAAGTATATTATATAGAAAAATCCACAACAGTGCTGGTGTATAGTGATTTCCTAGTGCGGTGAAACTATCCCGAAGTTTATTCAGCGGCTCCTCCGGGGGTGAGCGCTACACAACCATTGGTGATTTTTACTATTATACTCTACTAGCTTTCCTAACACCTTATATCTCTTGTCTTTGTTTCCCACAGGAACTGATGGAACATGGCTGGATGGAGAAAGGACGCAGTTTACTCTACTGCTGGGCGTTTTCATTGCCCGTTTCCTATAGGCCGGCTTTTCTGATCTGACCTAAAAGTTATCATATTGGCAGCTCAGAGAGGACCTCAGTTTGCTGTGACAACGCTATCCCCAAGATGGCAGCGCCCTGCTGATAAGTACGGCAGGTATGCTGCAAGAGCCAAGGAGAAAATGTGGAAGCATTTAGGAGCCAGGCAAAAGTTTGTAGATTTGTGTAAAATTTGGGAGCAAGAGATACATTTCTTGAAACCCTTGGCTACCTGGACCCAGTGTCTGTCAAACTCTGTTATATGTATAGCGCTTTTTAAAACTCTGTTGCTGTATTGCTCGGGTTTGGCCACCAGAGGGAGACAAGCGCAATGTAAACTATACTGGACACAATGGGACTACGTTTTCCAGCATGCTTTGGGGCAGAGACAGGAAGTGGGTGGGGAAGGAGGAAAGGACATCCGCAGCCTCGTACGAAGGAGAGCCAGTGTGAGCCGAGCGGTGAACAGAGTAAGACGCACGTGAGACTGTGAGCGATTGTTACCAGGCCGGAGAGCAGGCGCTGCCTTGCCGACGCTGGGGATCGATACAGTGACTTGCCAGAGACCTAGTAATCACACAGACACAGAGTTCCAGATTGGACCCCGAGTAAGGAGACCGCGATGATCCACTGGGAGTGCAGGCGGTAGGCCGTAGATCTTGTTGTAGAAGACGGACAAGCAGGAGAAGCGGATCCGGTGGCACAGGGTCCCAGTATAATCCAGCGGAGAGACGTCCTTGATCGGGCAGCGGAACAGATTGTCTGGCGGATGGGTGAGAGGCCTTCCAGGCCACAGTCAAACTTTAACGAAGCACGCTGCAGTATTGCTTAAATCTACAAGGCCCCAACGTGACTAGTCGAAGATTTATTAAATCCATTCACTGGCCAGTCGAATATAGTACCCGGGTACCTGAGCTCACACACACACACTTTTTGGGACATAACCTGCTTGGGACTTACACTCCAGAGACAAAAGGGTTAAACTTTTCTTTTACCGCTGCGCGTTTCTCGCATTCCGAAATCCTGTTTTCTATATACCGTGCTTACATTATATATGCCGCTTTATTGAGACCAGTAAAGTATATTATTTATAAAATCCACAACAGTGCTGGTGTATATTTATTCCCTAGTGCGGAGAGACTAACCCGAGGTTAAATTCAGCGGCTCCTCTGGGAGTGAGCGCTACATATGCATTTGGTTCTCTTAAAGGAACATTCTGCTCATCCTGACCTCTTTATAGTTATAAAGTGGTCATGGTGTGAGGAGTACACCCCTTCCTCCCAGCCTTCCCAACATGGAGAAATCACAGGGTAAAAGTGGAGGCATCTCCTCTACCCCCCACCCAGTGTCACCAGCATATAAATAATATACGTTTACTACTATTTATCAAAAAAGAGAGACACTGAATATTTTGAATTTTTATTGACAATTTTATTCCATTGATATTGATATCCAAATGTTTCTTCCATGAAACTCGGGAGCAGGATGAGATGGATACACAATTGTGAAGTATTGTCACTTCTCAGATAATACAGTAGATGGGATAAAATCTCACTCGCGTGAAATAGAGCCGGACACTGTTTCTGTCTCTGTGGAAATCATTCATGGACCTCTCAGGTTGGTTCTTCCCTCTTTGACTGATTCATCCAATCCTCAAAACAATGGAAGATCCAGTATGGTGCAGCATGTCAGTGTACTTATCCCACTCCACAATTATCATAAGTGTTCTCACGCGGTGTGGAGCCTTTGCGGCTCACTCATGTTACATGCTTGGAGTGTCTTTACTAGGTCACATGACATTTTAAGGGAGGAAACCAACAAAAAGAATATATACAGAAATAAACATTTAAAAATATGAACGCTTAAGATCCTCGTACGAAAGTTAGGGTCAGAGCGTCACCCAATAAAGCCACTCCAAGAATGTAAATTGAGCCACAACCACAAGGGCTCCACGCCACGTGAGTACAATACTGATATTTTTGGAATGGCATGAGTACACTGACACACTGCAGCATCCTGAATTTTCTATTCTTTTGCGGAATGGATAAATCAGCCAGAGAGGTTAGGACTGAGCTGAGAGGTACACACACAATTTCTGCAGAGCCAGAAGTAGTTTCCGGCTCTGCTCCATGTGAGTGAGTTTCCATCCCAACTATTATGTTGTTTGTGACGTGACACTGCTTCACTATTGTGTATTTATCCCTTCCCATTCCAGAGTTTCAATCAACAAACATTTGGATAGTTTCCCCAATGATGTTTACACCTCCGGATGGACCTTATTGTTCTTTTTAAACAGTCTCCTCAGGAATTTGAAAATCTTTATTCTCCTGGGAACTTCTTGGTCGTGTGTATCTGCGGTGACAGGACAAAACATTTATTTAATATCCAAAACACTCATGAATCTCGAAGGTTAAAACAGCAGAGAACCGCTATAAATTACGACAATCAACAGCTGTGACTAAACTGAAATCTTTACAGAACAATCACATATAGGAAACTCTATAGTGGTTGGAAATAATAATAATATATCATTTTTTCTTTTCAATCTCCTGCTTTAAAAAAAGGTGAAAACTGAATATTTATAAAGGAATAACAGTAGAAGAGCACATGATCTACAAAACTAGAAAAAACAGAGAGGATGGATGGTTAGTTAGATGAATAAGGGCCCTATTACAATCTTCGCGCAAAAACGCACGGTAAACGCGTGAATTTTTGCGCGAAGCGTCAAATGCTAAAGCACGTAAATCAACGCTGGTATTATAATCTTCATGCATTTTTTCATCCGTCAAAAAATAACGCGCGTAAAACAGACGCGCAAAAACGCACGCGCAGTAACGTTGTGCACATAAATCAGTGTGCGTACTGTTTTTTTTCCACGCGATTCAGCCAATCAGAATTAAGAACCACAATTGTCTCACGTTAAGCTTTTGCTCCTGTCAAAGTCAATCTGCGCATATAAAAAAAGCACGTGCAACATCTCCATTTTATTGTTTGGGTATGTGTAGAATGTGTAACTATACTTTGCTGCGTATTTTTTTTGGGCTGGTGTATTTGGTTTCGGCAGGTTGATAGAATTTGCCGTTAACACCAGCTTTTAGGAGATGCTAAAATTATGCGCGCAAAGGATGTGCGTTACAAACTGCGCATAGATTGTAATACCATCCGCATACCAGCGCACAAACGCATTTGCGCTGACAATGTTAAGTACAGGACGCGCGCAGTAAAGTAGGCTCGCGCAGCGATCGCGCAGGTTCACCCGCGGTAGACGTATACGCGCGTTTGTTGCGCTGACATTGTAATACGACGTTCAGCGCAAAGGGTTTTGCCCCTCGCGTTAATGCATTTTTGCGCACGCGTTAACGTTTGCATGAAGAATGTAATGGGGCGCTAAATCAGTCTTGGCTACTTGATTTTTGTCCACTAGATGTCAGTGTGAAGCTATTGGCGTAAAGGGGCTCAGTGGAAACCTGTAAGCCCTCTGGCACTGAGCTGTATGACACAATGAGGGTTATTCAACCCTCAATCTTTTGCTCGGTGCGATTTGGCGATTCCAGTTTTCTGCCTTTGCGCTGAATTCACTATTCACTGTAGGGTCCCCGAAGTGCGCCGAACGTGGAGCTTTCGGACCGAACGCCGCCTATTTCGGATCAGGCTGCCGTCAGGACGCCGCTGAAGACAGTGTATCAGCCCGCTGAATGCCGCCGAACTGACCGCCAAACGCCACTGAGCTGCAGACAAAAAACTGAACTCTAGTTTTTTAAAAGGTGTTTATAACTATTAAAATGCACGAAAATGTGTGTAAAAATTAATTAAAAGGTCTGTTACAGAATAAAAAAAAAAAATCATTAAAATATAATCGGAATCAAAAATTCCGCCTAAAATATTGAGAAAAATATCAGAAAAATTCAAACAAATAAATAAAAAGACTTTTTGCTGAAAATGAAAAGAATAAATGGTTGAAAAAAAAGGCTAATATTTCTTAACATTGAAACCTATGGGATTCGCCTGCTTAATCCTGTCGAATTCAACCACTGCATATCTGGGCATTTTGCTAACATAGAAAGGAAGGAATGAATGAAACAGGTCCAGGACAGAAGTTCATTAACACAAGATTGACGTGTGGCAGTCTGTATTTCCTAAATAGATAAAGGTCATTTTAAGAGCATGTCATCTGTAAGGTCCAGCCCAGCCAAGTCTCTGCAGCCCACTCCTGTGGTTGGTATGACAGACAGACAGACAGACATACAGCGCATTGTGTCTGAATACCTTTCTATGCCTTTCTTTATCACAGAGGTTTGTGTATGGACATGTGTTTAAAGTGCCCTCTTACATTGGGCTCATTGACAGAGAATGACTCCCTGTATACTGTGGGCCTTATTGCAAATGAGCCGTCACGCTCTCTGCTCGAGATACTATTCCAACCCAGCCACAAGCTAAGCTTCCACCAGTGGCTCTTACTAGATGTGCATTCGTTTCGAAAAAATTCGAATTTTTTAGCGAAATTTGATAATTCGTAGTTCGGAAGTACTTCCGAATAACGAATCAATACGATACGATTTTGAAACGAAACAAAACGGTATATAACGAATTTATTTTGTTAAACACTGGGTCATTATCATAAAAGAAAAATTTTAATAATTGATATCAACTACTGAATTTGAAATGAACTATCAAATTGATATCAACTATCGAATTGATCTTAACTTAAAATACAAGTAATAGTCAGCAAAGGACTTTATGAAACAAATTAATTTTTTTTCACTGTTTAATTTGACTCAAATACTAAATCTGTGACCCAGCTTAAAATTTAACCCTAGCTTTTCTTTTAACAGCAAAATTTGATTAATTGGGGTTTTATTTAGTGATCCGAAATTCGAATTGATATCAACTATAGAATTGATATACAGTTGTGTTCAAAATTATTCAACCCCCACTGAAATTGAGTGTTTTGGCCAGTTTGACATTGATTTTGATCATTCAGTCATCTTGCTTACAATTAAATCAAAGAGGCACGTGTAGGTCAGACAAATATAACATAACATTTATAATGAAATAACCACAAATGTCTTTTCTGTGCTCACATCATTATCAGTTTTATTCAACCCCCAAGTGACATTCAATCTTAGTACTTAGTACAACATCCTTTTACAGTTATAACAGCTTTTAAACGTGAAGCATAGCTTGACACAAGTGTCTTGCAGCGATCTACGGGTATCTTCGCCCATTCGTCATGGGCAAAAGCCTCCAGTTCAGTCACATTCTTAGGCTTGCGCACTGCAACTGCTTTCTTTAAGTCCCACCAGAGGTTCTCAATCGGATTTAAGTCAGGTGACTGCGATGGCCACTCCAAAATGTTCCAGCCTTTAATCTGCAACCATGCTCTAGTGGACTTGGAGGTATGCTTGGGATCATTGTCCTGTTGAAAGGTCCAACGTCTCCCAAGCCTCAGGTTTGTGACGGACTGCATCACATTGTCATCCAATATCTCCTGGTACTGAAGAGAATTCATGGTACCTTGCACACGCTGAAGCTTCCCTGTACCTGCAGAAGCAAAACAGCCCCAAAGCATGATTGACCCTCCGCCATGCTTCACAGTAGGCAAGGTGTTCTTTTCTTCATAGGCCTTGTTCTTCCTCCTCCAAACATAGCGTTGATCCATGGGCCCAAACAGTTCTAATTTTGTTTCATCAGTCCACAGAACACTATCCCAAAACTTCTGTGGTTTGTCCACATGACTTTTGGCATACTGCAGTCGACTCTTCTTATTCTTTGGAGACAGCAAGGGGGTGCGCCTGGAAGTTCTGGCATGGAGGCCTTCATTACGTAGTGTGCGCCGTATTGTCTGAGCTGAAACTTCAGTACCCACATCTGACAAATCTTTTCTCAGTTCCTCAGCAGTCACACGGGGACTTTTCTCCACTCTACGCTTCAGGTAGCGCACAGCAGTCGAAGTCAGCATCTTCTTTCTGCCACGACCAGGTAGCGTTTCAACAGTGCCCTTTGCCTTGAATTTGCGAATGATGCTTCCTATGGTCTCTCTTGGTATGTTTAACATCTTTGCAATCTTCTTATAGCCATTGCCCTTCCTGGGAAGAGTAATCACCTCTTCTCTTGTCTTCCTGGACCATTCTCTTGACTTCACCATGTTTGTAACCACACCAGTAAATGTCTAGAAGGAGCTGAGTATCACAGTCATTTTAAAGCTGCCTAATTGGTGCTTATTATGCTTTATTGCTGCTCCGTGACATCCACAGGTGTTTTCAATACCTGATTGAAAACACTTGAACGAACCTCTGTTCTTCAGAGTGGTAGTCTTTAAGGGGTTGAATAATTGTGTCAATGAAGAATTCACAAAAGAAACATTTACTACTGTATTACAAAACCAATTGATGTCATTTTAGTTGCATATGGTTCTTTAAAAAGTCCTTGTAGGATTTCATTCTGAATACAATTACAAATGTACACTAAATTCCCTAAAACCCTTTACAGCATTGGGGGTTGAATAATTTTGAACACAACTGTATACGAAATCGATACGAAACGAAATTAGTTATGAAATTCCGAAAACGAAATTATTTAAAAACGTAACGAAACTATACGTAATAAATTTTTCAGCCATGCACATCCCTAGCTCTTACAGTATAGTAAAGGCTCCTGTACTTTGTGCACGAGCTGTTAACAACGGCTCCGACGCTTCTTCTGTCTGCACGCAGCAGGACAATGGGAACAAATAGTTCTCAGTGTTCTGCCGCCTTCCCTGTGTGAACCCATTCGCAGCTGCACATAACACTGCCTACACTTGTACAGCGCTCTTCCTTTCTGGCTGCCTGACAATGTGCATGCAATGGCCCGAAATATTCTGTCATGCGTGTAATGTGTCTGTAAGACATTCCTCTGCTCTGGCTAAGCCCTATCCCCGTCCTCATTTCATAGGGACTACAAGCTGAGGGGTCCGGCAGCACCGTGCGAGGAGGAGGAGGAGACCACATGCTCTTGTATTTTATTTGAATTAAAATCATTTGATAGTATTTAGGTTACGTGTAGATCCCCGTGTTATAGGATTCCTTTAATTACTGAATATATCACAAATAAAACATGAACCCACAGTAACGACACCTCCTTACAGAGCCGTAGCTAGCTCTGCAGCCGAGGTAAGAAAAGATAATTGTGCGCCCCCCACATTACTGTGAATTTTATTGCTGTGCTGCTCTGATACGCTCTTACACACAGCACATTACTGCGAGTCTACTGCTGTGCAGCTCTGTGATATGCTTATACTGTACACACTGCACATTACTGCGAGTATACTGCTGTGCAGCTCTGTCATACACTTATACTGTACACACACATTACTGCTCTGTAGCTCTGTGATATGCTTATACACAATATATTGCCCCCAGCTCACATGGATATGGATATATTGCCCCCCAGCTCTAATTGATATATTGCCCCCCAGCTCTCATGGATATATTGTCCCCCAGCTCTCATGGATATGGATATATTGCTCCCAGCTCTAATTGATATATTGCCCCCCAGCTCTCATGGATATATTGTCCCCCAGCTCTCATGGATATATTGCCCCCCTAGCTCTCATGGATATATTGCCCCCCCAGCTATCATGGATATATTGCCCCCCCAAGCTCTCATGGATATATTGCCCCCCAGCTCTCATGGATATATTGCCCCCCAGCTCTCATGGATATGGATATATTGCCCCCCCAGCTTTCATGGATATATTGCCCCCCAGCTCTCATGGATATGTAGCGCTGTGCTAAAAATCTTGCTGTGGCAGTACCTATTTTTGGCCACAAGATGGAGACTATCGCAATCAGAGATACTGGACATTGGGACTACAATAACTGGCATGCTTTGCAAGAAGCCAGGAAGTGGGTGGAGACTGGACACTTACATCCTCTGCCTCGTGGAGAAAGTTCCAGAGCGCGCCAGGGGATGAGAGAAAGCAGACGCACTGAGGAGACCGCTGGAGGAGCTAGGCCAAAGCCCGAGGGAGACCTGTAATTTCTATTTGGGTCACTCAACCTGAGGAGAAGGAGACTTGCCAGTACCCAGACAACAGCTGCAGACCGGCGGAATCGAACGGAGAGCAGGCGGGGAGCTGGACAAGCTGCATGAAGGTAGACAACGGATCCGGCCGCTAGTATCCCCAGTCAAAATCGGGTGGAGAGACGTCCTGGGTCAGCGGAGCCTAAAGCAGTCATCAGATGGGTGAGAGGCCTCCAAGGCTGTTTGTATGATTAAAGGACGCTCTGCTGTTTTTCTCTTTTAAGTTTACAGGGCCCCAACTGACTAGTCGAAGACTTTCCTTTAATAAATTCACTGGCCAGTTGAACAGTACCCGGGTACCACACACACACAGATACGCTTCTTACATTCTGGAACTTAACTTGTACAGGACTCATTTCCTTTTACGAATCGGAACGGGGGTTAAAAGACAAAGATACGTTCCGAATACATTTTTCTCTTTTTCCGCTGCGCGTTTGCCGTAATACGAAAGGGATTGTATGTTTGGGGTTTTCGCTACGGGTCCCTTTTTCTGAACTATCGGGAAATTGCATTGCTTTTATGTTCGGTTGCGAATATTTTATTTTCCGAAATACGAAGCCTCGTGTTTCGTTTCTTTTCCGCTACGCGTTTTACCGGGATACGAAAATACTGTAATAATACTTGTGAATACCGTGTCTCAACATCTGCTCAAATATTTTAGTAAACTATATAAATATAAAAACTTACAACTGTGTTGGAGTATATTTATTCCCTAGTGCGGGGAGACTGACCCGTGGTTCATTTTCAGCGGCTCCTTCGGGAGTGAGCGCTACAGATATATTGCCCCCCCAGCTTTCATGGATATATTGCCCCCCAGCTCTAATTGATATATTGCCCCCCAGCTCACATGGATATGGATATATTGCTCCCAGCTCTAATTGATATATTGCCCCCCTAGCTCTCATGGATATATTGCCCCCCAGCTCTCATGGATATATTGTCCCCCAGCTCTCGTGGATATAATGCCCCCCAGCTTTCATTGATATATTGCCCCCCAGCTCTCATGGATATCTTGCCCCCCAGCTCTCATGGATATATTGCCCCCCCAAGCTCTTGTGGTAATATTGCCCCCCCAGCTCTCATGGATATCTTGCCCCCCAGCTCTCATGGATATATTGCCCCCCAGCTCTCACCTCTGTCAGCTCGGCCGCTCTTCTCTCTGCGAGCGGTCGCATGCAGCTTGGCCGCTCGCCGGGAGCCACCTGACCAGGGCACGAGATCGCGGAGTTCACGTGAACTCCGTGATCTCGCGAGAACGCGGCTGCGCTGGTCCAGCGCAGGCGCATTCTCGCGAACAGGTTAGGTGGTTCCCTGCGAGCGGCCAAGCTCTCATGCGGCCGTTCGCAGGGAGAAGAACAGCCGGCGGCGGCGATATTCTCGCCCCTGGCCTGCGCCTCCCTCCAGCTCTGTACCCGAGGCGAGCGCCTCACTCGCCTCGCCCTCCCTACGGCCCTGCCTCCTTATGCTTACCAGGTGCTGAAACCTAATTTGTGCAGGTTTACTTAAGATCAGGGCTGCCATCAAAAACCGTGGGGCCCCTTACTAAACCACCGGTCAGGGCCCCCTTCTGTCCGCTGTCCATTTCAATAAGCTAATTAATAAGCTAATTAAACAATTAAACATATGGGGCTCTATTAAATTAATTGCGCAAAAGCGTACGAGCAGCGCAATTTTTTTCCTGCTCAGCGTTAAACATTAACGCGCGAAAAATAACAGTAATATTAAAATCCTAGTGCATTTTTCCATCTGTCAAAAAATAACGTGTGTAAAAAAGACATGCAAAAACGCGCGCGCATTAATTTGCAGAAATCGGTGTGCGTACCGTTTTTTCACGTTATTCAGCCAATCAGAATTAAGAACCACAATTGTCTCCTGTTAAGTTTTTGCTCCTGTCAAAATCAATCTGAGTATATATGCTGCAGCAATAATAAAAACACGCACAACTTCTCCATTTTATTGTTTGGGTATGTGTAGAATGTGTAACTATACGTTGCTTTATTTTTTTTTTCGTGCTGGTGTATTTGGGTTCGGCCAGAACATTCAGATTTGCAGTTACCACCAGCTTTTAAAAGACGTTAAAATTATGCGCGCAAACGCTGTGCGTTAAAATTTGTGCATCGATTGTAATACCATCCGCATACCGGCGCACAAACACATTTGCGCTCACAATGTTAAGTATAGGACGCGCAACGTACATTACGCACGCAAAGGGTTTGCGCAAGTTCACCCGCGGTAGACGTTAACGCGCATTTTTTGCACTGACATTGTAATACGACGTTCTGTGCACAGGGTTTTTCCCCTCGCGTTAATGCATTTTTGCGCACGCGTTAACGTTTGCGCAAAGTAGTTAATAGAGCCCATAATATTTTGCTTTTTTCTGCAAACCTTTTATTTACTAGGAATGGGATAAATCCCTGGGGGTCCAGCAAGGGGATAAAAGGTGTTCCTTGGTGCAGATCAAATTAAACATTCCCTCCGTTATGACGAGTCAGGGTGTTCTGACCGGCTCCTAGATGCCGCGGTCCCTTGGGAAAATTGCTGGTATCTTGTTTGACCAGTCCTGGGTGACATAAAGGAGCCCATACCTATCTGGCATTTAAGATGCACATAGGGTTTGGCCTGGGCCCATGAATATGTCATTGGCTGTCACCTCCTGATGGCTGCCCCGCTTAAGATATTCATGCATGTATACTGAATTAATATCACAATATATATGTATAATATTCTGCCATTCCGCCATAATGTAACATACGTACCAGGGAT
The DNA here is from genome assembly GCA_009667805.1 of Leptobrachium leishanense. Taxonomy (NCBI): domain Eukaryota; kingdom Metazoa; phylum Chordata; class Amphibia; order Anura; family Megophryidae; genus Leptobrachium; species Leptobrachium leishanense. The sequence continues at coordinate 15,640 of RXON01000551.1, forward strand.
CTTCTGCGACGACTGGAAAGGCTCACCCTTCACGTCTTCGTGGTTTTGTACATCAGGTGGGTCTTCTCTGACATCTATTAAACAAAATTTGTCCATCATATTGGCAACTCTGCGGCCTTTGCTCTGCGCGCCAGGGATGTCTGTGGGTAAGGGAGGACCCCTATAGGAAATGTATGAAAGCATCCCGCCAAACTCTCAGAATACTGTGGCTCCAGGACTCCACTTATGACAGGGGGGGTCAGCAAACATGGCCTGTCAGACGTTTTGAAACTACAGTTCCCATGAGCACCAGTCAATCTAATGAACAGCAAAGCATCATGGGACATGCAGTTTCCAATCATCTGGAGCCCCATCACCTCCTTCAAGCTAACGCTAGCGCTCACATAAATGAGCGTTGGCGCTCCACACAGATCACCTCCGATTCGCTAATGGGTTAAAAAACCCGTTAGCGATTTCGGTATTAGCACTTTTTAGCGCTTGCTTACGATACTTTGCACTCCCTATACTTAACATGGGGAGCGTAAGGTGTAAGCATGGATTAACTAGCGATGGGATCACATGTTTAGCTGTCGCTAACTAATAAAGTTAACACCAGATCAGAGCTGCGCCAGAATCGGTTAGCAGCAGCTGAGAAGCCCCTTAGAATACCTCTCATCCTGCGGCGAGAACTGCAACCTGATCTGACGCTTCTGGCCCCCGGGAGCAGAGGGAGACTGGGGGGAAAAAAGTCCCCAGTCTCCCTCCGCCATCACTCTGCCGTAAGGCGGGATCCTGCCAGTCATGTGACCCAGCAGCAGAAGCCTCCATGGAGGGGGCTCTGCACTTTAGCGCTGCCCCGAGCATCCGCGAGCCTAGCGGCCGCTACGTGGTGTGCTGCCTGCCACATAAATGAAAGGTAAAACCGCGACATAAAGGGTAAATTAGCGATCACTAATGTTTCACCAAGGCGTTAGTGATGGAACTGCAAGGTGCGGATAGGCTAAAACCACGAGAGCCTCAGTACACGAGGGCCGCTACCCCTTTATTCTGCAGGCCGGGAGGGGGGGGAATTACCCTCTTTGCCACCCACCCCTCCCCAAATTAAAAAGCACTGCTATCATTTTCTAGGGCGTTGCAAAACTTTTTAGGGCAAAAAGTGGACTTTTTACTCTAAAAATATGTTATTTGGGGCGCAAGTGGACTGGATTGCAGAATTAAAGTCCATTTCTTTCGCCCTCAGCCACAATACAACCCGTCTGAGTGTTCATACCCTCCCGTTACCTTTTCTGGCTGACTCCAGTCCTTGGTTGACCATGACGTGGATGATGTTGGCCACGCTGTGCAGTAGGTGTTCATTGCACTCGTGGAGCAGCCACACGGTGTAATTGTGTTTGGTGCAGTTGGATTGTTTTTTAAACCATTGCCAGGTATTGGTCACAAACTCCTGCCAACCGCTTCTAATGAAGGCAAGGACCGGAATGGCAGCGCCGACATCTTCAGGTAGTTCAAAATGTATTTGCAATTGGCTGCAGATGTAGTCCTTTCCTAGGATCGGCTGGAGGGCGTTCTGGATGCCAAGCAGAAGATCTAGGTCGCCCAGTCGCTTTATTATCCCGAGGAGGAACCTCCTCTGTGGAAACACGTCCATTTTGGGAAGCCATTTTCTGGTTAGATTAAGTCTGGTTTTGATGGTGCAGGTTTCGCATTTCAGGCATGGCGCTCCCCCAGAAATCTGGTTTTCGCAACGCAGATCAGAGGCAAAATTCAGGATGAAATTGTCCTCTCTCATTTTGAGTCTAGTTCCGGGAGAGGACCCACTAATTTCACCGCCTTTTTATATAAAAGGGATGGATGAAATGAAATTCAGACCTGGTGCTGTGTGAATGTCACGTCTCCTCTCTCCTGCTCACATTGACTTTTAGACTCACTGTTTGTGGTACCTGTAAAGGTTCCGATCCATGATGTCATAATGTACGGGTTCTAAAGTGAAGGTGTTGTCCTATCACTTTAGAACCCGTTCACTTTAGAACCCTCTGTGGGGGGAGGGGGTACTAAAATCTGAAAATATACTCTTAGGACAGCGCTTCCTTCCAATAACTGGTTCAGTGGCCTCAATAAGGGCCTATTCTTTGGTGGAACAAGGAGATTGCTGACCTTATACTGGGGGACCTAAAGACCACCACAGAAGTGAAGACCATCCCTATAGGCCCATAGACTCCACTAATCAAACCTATTTATTGAAGGCCCCTGAACCAGTTATTGGGAGGAAGCGATATCCTACCCTACGAGTATAGTTTCAGATTTAAGTACTCTCTTCTTTGAATAAGGATATACCACCGCTTCTCTCAAGGACAGCTGCCGAATCCATACTTTATCAATAATGTTTAATTCTCCAGTATACTATTCATTTATCACAGGAATACACTGCACATTACTGTGAGTTTTATTGCTGTGGAGCTCTGGGATACGCTCATACACTGCGCACATTACTGTGAGTTTTATTGCTGTGGAGCTCTGTGATATGCTCATACACACAGCACATTACTGTGAGTTTTATTGTTGTGGAGCTCTGTGATACGCTCATACATCCTGCACATTACTGTGAGTTTTATTGCTGTGGAGCTCTGTGATACGCTCATACACACAGCACATTACTGTGAGTTTTATTTCTGTGGAGCTCTGTGATACGCTCATACACACTGCACATTACTGTGAGTTTTATTGTTGTGGAGCTCTGTGATATGCTCATACACCCTGCACATTACTGTGAATTTTATTGCTGTGGAGCTCTGTGATACGCTCATACACACTGCACATTACTGTAAGTTTTATTGTTGTGGATCTCTGTGATACGCTCATACACACCACACATTACTGTAAGTTTTATTGCTGTGGAGCTCTGTGATAAGTTCATACACCCTGCACATTACTGAGTTTTATTGTTGTGGAGCTCTGTGATAAGTTCATACACCCTGCACATTACTGAGTTTTATTGCTATGGATCTCTGTAATACAGTCATACACACCGCACATTACCGTGAGTTTTATTGCTGTGGAGCTCTGTGATACGCTCATACACACTGCACATTGCTGTGAGTTTTATTGCTGTGGAGCTCTGTGATACACTCATACACACCGGATATTACTGTGAGGTTTATTGCTGTGGAACTCTGTGATACGCTCATACAGACTGCACATTACTGTGAGTTTTATTGCTGTGTGTTTTATTGCTGTGTGTTCCTGGTTGTCATGGAATTTTAAGTCTCACTAACGGAGCCATGTTGCATTTTCTTCCAGCCAATCAGCATGCAGCTTTTAGTCAGTCTGGGATAGTCTGGGATACGCTCATACACACCACACATTACTGGGAGTTTTATTGCTGTGGAGCTCTGTGATACGCTCATACACACAGCACGTTACTGTGAGTTTTATTTCTTTGGAGCTCTGTGATACGCTCATACACCCTGCACATTGCTGTGAGTTTTATTGCTGTGGAGCTCTGTGATACGCTCATACACACCGCACATTACTGTGAGCTTTATTGCTATGGAGCTCTGTGATACGCTCATACACACCACACATTACTGTAAGTTTTAATGCTGTGGAGCTCTGTGATAAGTTCATACACCCTGCACATTACTGAGTTTTATTGTTGTGGAGCTCTGTGATAAGTTCATACACCCTGCACATTACTGAGTTTTATTGCTGTGGATCTCTGTGATACAGTCATACACACCGCACATTACCGTGAGTTTTATTGCTGTGGAGCTCTGTGATACGCTCATACACACTGCACATTGCTGTGAGTTTTATTGCTGTGGAGCTCTGTGATACACTCATACACACCGCATATTACTGTGAGGTTTATTGCTGTGGAGCTCTGTGATACGCTCATACAAACTGCACATTACTGTGAGTTTTATTGCTGTGTGTTTTATTGCTGTGTGTTCCTGGTTGTCATGGAATTTTAAGTCTCACTAACGGAGCCATGTTGCATTTTCTTCCAGCCAATCAGCATGCAGCTTTTAGTCAGTCTGGGATAGTCTGGGATACGCTCATACACCCTGCACATTGCTGTGAGTTTTATTGCTGTGGAGCTCTGTGATACGCTCATACACCCTGCACATTCCTGTGAGTTTTATTGCTGTCGAGCTCTGTGATACGCTCATACACCCTGCACATTGCTGTGAGTTTTATTGCTGTGGAGCTCTGTGATACGCTCATACACACCGCACATTACTGTGAGCTTTATTGCTATGGAGCTCTGTGATACGCTCATACACACCACACATTACTGTGAGTTTTATTGCTGTGGAGCTCTGTGATGGGCTCATACATACTGCACATTACTGTGAGTTTTATTGCTGTGGAGCTCTGGGATCCGCTCATACACACCGCAAATTACTGTGAGTTTTATTGCTGTGGAGCTCTGTGATACACTCATACACACCGCACATTACTGTGAGTTTTATTGCTGTGGAGCTCTGTGATACACTCATACACAACACACATTATTGTGAGTTTTATTGCTGTGGATCTCTGTGATACACTCATACACACCCCACATTACTTTGAGTTTTACTGCTGTGGAGCTCTGTGATATGCTCATACACAGTGCACATTACTGTGAGCTTTATTGCTATGGAGCTCTTTGATACGCTCAAACACACTACACATTATACTGGGAGCTTTATTGCTGTGGAGCTCTGTAATCGCTCATATACACTGCACAATACTGTGAGTTTTATTGCTGTGGAGGGAAGCTGGAGGCTTGGAATACAGTGAGTGAGGGGGGATACAGTGAGTGAGGGAGGCTGGAAATTCAGTGAATGAGGGAGGCTGGGAATATAGTGAGGGAGGCTGAGAATAGTGAGAGTGGGAGGCTGAGAATACAGTGAGTGAGGGAGGTTGAGAATACAGTGAGTGTGAGGGAGGCTGGAAATACAGTGAGTGAGATGAAATACAGTGAGGGAGGCTGGGAATACAGTGAGGAAGAGGGAATACAGTGAGGGAGAGGGAGGTTGGGAATATAGTGTGGAAGAGGGAATACAGTGAGGGAGGGGGAGGCTGGGAATATAGTGAGGGAGGCTGGGAATATAGTGTGGGAGTGAGTGAGAGGGAGGTTGGGAATACTTTAATAGTGGAAATCCAACTGTAGCGCTGCCTTAAAAATGTGCTTTGGTGTACTGGACTATGGCTGCCACTAGAGGGAGATAGTGCTTGAGACATTGTGGACTATGCTGGACAAAGGGGACTTCATCTCCCAGCACCCTTTGCGTGAGGACAGGAAGTGGGATCAATAAGCAGAGGATATACATCAGCAGCCTCATGTTTGGCGCGGGGAGTGTGAGCGGAGCAATGAGAGGTGTAGGACGCACGTTGGAGCTGTCAAGGATCACAACCAGGCCGGAGTGCAGACGCTGTCTTATTCGTGCTGGAGATCGGGACAGAGATCGTGCTGTGACCTACAAACTCGGCGCTGAGAGATTTGGAGGACAAGCTGGTCCGGCAGGACCTTGAGTTAGGAGACCGCGACGATCGATCGGGAGTGTAGGCGGCGGATCGTTTGTTCCAGTTGCGGAGCTTCGGCAAGTCGGGAGCAGATTCGTTAGCACACAGTCCCAGTTCAACGCGGAGAAAGATCCTTTGGTTGAGGCATCGAGTGCTGGACTGTTCGTTCGATGGATGGGTGAGAGGCCTCCAGGCCCACGGTTCCGAAACGAAAACGCACATTTGTTATATTGCTTCAATTCACAGGGGCCCAACGGTGACTAGTCGAAGATTGCTCTTTTCGTTCACTGGCCAGTTGAACACAGTACCCGGGTACCCTAGACACCACATATATATATTTTTGAGCTATTTCATGGGACTTACACTCCAGAACTGAGGGGGTTAATCTTTCCTTTTCCCGCCACGTGTTTTTCCCGCGTTACGAATTCCTGCCACTCAAACACCGTATATGTGTATTGTATGCTGCTTTATTGGGATCAGTAAAGTATATAATATAGAAAAGTCCACAACAGTGCTGGTGTATAGTGATTTCCTAGTGCGGTGAAACTATCCCGAAGTTTATTCAGCGGCTCCTCCGGGGGTGAGCGCTACACAACCATCGGTGATTGTTACTATTATACTCTACTAGCTTTCCTAACATGTTATATCTCTTGTCTTTGTTTCCCACAGGAACTGATGGAACACCGCTGGATGGAGAAAGGACGCAGTTTACTCACCTGCTGGGCGTTTTCATTGCCCGTTTCCTATAGGCCGGCTTTTCTTTTCTTTGTTCTTTTTTTAAATTCTTTATTTAGAAATTTCAAATAGGGCCACATGTCGACCAACAAGAATGCAGCCACACAGGGCTGTGATTTCAACTGTCATATAACATTATATAGATGGGAAAATAAAGAGGCGTATTGAAAACATCTGCAGAAGCCAAAAGGCAGTGCCATCATAAGGGAACAAACAGAGGGTAGGGGAAAAAAAACTAATAATAATAAAAAAAAAATTATTCACTTTCTCTCTCTTTTTCCCCCTCTCTTTTCCTTTCTCTTTTTTTCTTCTTAAGAGGGAGGGGGAGAGAAGGGGAAAAAAGGCAATAAACCAAAAGAAAAAAGGGAAGAGGGGAGCATAAGACACTTCCAAGGTCCCATATGGCAATACAGGCAGTAAGGGAGAGGGAGGGGGGTCATCGAAGGAGCTAACAACACAATCCCTGAATCCGTCTGAATATCTCCTTAAATTATAGAAAACAGGGAAAGAGAGAGGGGGACTTCCTACAACATTCCGAGCAGCAAAAGATGTCAGATAAACAACGAAACAAGAGTCAAAATGCAAAACCACAATTAAAAAGAACGGATTGAAAAAGAGGCGGCTTCTCATAGAGGCGTTGTGCAAGCAAGTCAGAGATTCCCATCGTCTAAGTTCTCAGCCCGGGGAGACGAGCGCTCCATCCGGTGCAAAACCCGCACCCAGTAGAACAGACCAGGCCTCGGCCGGGTCCGAGATTGCATACGACATTTTGTTATGGGTAATCACTAATGAGCCGGCTGGACCCCAGCGGTACTGGACCCCTTTATGCCTGAGGAAAGTTGTCACCTCGCGGTATCTGCGGCGCGCCATCAGCGTAGCAAAGGGCAGGTCGTGGAACAATTTCAGGGTTACTCCATCGTATAGGACATCAGCTCGCGCCCCCGGCGCTGTCATGATCCGCGTTTTGGCTGCCACATCTGTTGTGACCGCGATCACATCTCTTGGGGCATCTCGGGGGGCCTCAGCAGCCTTGCGAATGCGGTAAACCGCCCTAAACACCTCCGGGGTGTCAGGCGGATCCTCCAAAACTTGGCGTGCCAGACGATTAGTGTACGGGAGTAAGTCCGCTGGGGTAACCGACTCGGGAACTCCTCGTACACGGATATTACGCCGACGGTGCCGGGACTCCAGTGCCTCCACTGAGCGCGTCAAAACGTCCACCTGAGACCTGAGAGCAGTCACCTGTGCCGACAATACCGTCTGTTCTCCTACCAACTCCACGGTCTGAGCCTGAACCGCCACCATCTGTGAGCGCACCTCCTTCACCTCAGAGCGCACGTTAGATAATTCGGTCAGCCATATTGATTTGATCTCCGCTATGAAGTTTCTATAGTCCTGCATCGTGGTGGGGCGCATGTCATCTGGGGCAGTCGCAGGGGTCCCGGCAGAGCGTGGAGGCGTTGTCGCATCCAATGGAGAGCCTGTCTCCCCTGGGGTATCCGATATCTGCTGAGGTAGTAGGTCTCCCCCTTGTTGCGGGCCGTCCGTCCGTCGTGTCAGGTCCTCCTCATCCGACATTAGCGTATCAGCATCTGAACCGCCTGCGGAGGGCTCCGAAGCTGTAGCCGTGGCCTCAGGTAACTCCGCTGCCAAGGCCTTTTTCCTCTTTTTCTGCGCTTTTTTCCGTGCAGCGGCACTCATAGTCGTAGGATTGTTTTCCCGGGACGTCTCGGCGGGCCAATCGGGCCCCCGTCCGTTGTGCCAGGAGCAGTCATCCTCCTCAGAGGAGTCATACCCCATGGGCAGGATGAAGAGGGGGGTATAACTGTTGCAGAGCGTCTATAATTCAGGGAATCTCTAATGTCCGCCTGTCTGGTGTCAGCCAACCTGCGCTGTGGAAACGTATTCAGCTTCTTCCCCATGCTCAGGCGACAGCAAAGTCTCTCCAGCCGGGAATCAGGTCCGATATGGCCCTCAGGAAACACCCCAGGCTCCACAAGATGGCCACCGTAACTAGGCTGCACCAGGCCCGAAGGTCCAGGAAGCCAGGAGGGAGCGATAAAACGCTCGGATATCAGCAGCGCCGCGAGCACCACAAAGTCCACTCGTCCTGGGGGCCCTCAGAAGGACAAAATCGGACGGTAAAAACACTGTAATTGTGACCCGTTACAGGGTAAACAGCGGAGCTCCTCTAGCATGCGTCTGCTCCCGTCCGTCGCTAGCCACGCCCACCCTATAGGCCGGCTTTTCTGATCTGACCTAAAAGTTATCATATTGGCAGCTCAGAGAGGACCTCAGTTTGCTGTGACAATGCTATCCCCAAGATGGCAGTGCCCTGTTGATAAGTACGGCAGGTATGCTGCAAGAGCCAGGGAGAAAATGTAGAAACATTTAGGAGCCAGGCAAAAGTTTGTAGATTTGTGTAAAATGTGGGAGCAAGAGATACATTTCTTGAAACCCTTGGCTACCTGGACCCAGTGTCTGTCAAACTCTGTTACATGCATTTGGTTCCCTTAAAGGAACATTCTGCTCATCCTGACCTCTTTATAGTTATGAAGTGGTCATGGTGTGAGGAGTACACCCCTTCCTCCCAGCCTTCCCAACTTGGAGAAATCACAGGGTGAAGTGGAGGCATCTCCTCTACCCCCCACCCAGTGTCACTAGCATATAAATAATATATGTTTACTATTATTTATCAAAAAAAGAGAGACACTATATATTTTTAATTTTTATTGACAGTTTTATTCCATTGATATCCAAATGTTTCTACCATGAAACTCGGGAGCAGGATGAGATGGATACACAATTGTGAAGTATTGTCACTTCTCAGATAATACAGTAGATGGGATAAAATCTCACTTGCGTGAAATAGAGCCGGACACTGTTTCTCTCTCTGTGGAAATCATTCATGGACCTCTCAGGTTGGTTCTTCCATCTTTGACTGGTTCATCCAATCCTCAAAACAATGGAAGATCCAGTATGGTGCAGCATGTCAGTGTACTTATCCCACTCCACAATTATCATAAGCGTTCTCACGCGGTGTGGAGCCTTTGCGGCTCACTCATGTTACATGCTTGGAGTGTCTTTACTAGGTCACATGACATTTTAAGGGAGGAAACCAACAAAAAGAATATATACAGAAATAAACATTTAAAAATATGAACGCTTAAGATCCTCCTACGAAAGTTAGGGTCAGAGCGTCACCCAATAAAGCCACTCCAAGAATGTAAATTGAGCCACAACCACAAGGGCTCCACGCCACGTGAGTACAATACTGATATTTTTGGAATGGCATGAGTACACTGACACACTGCAGCATCCTGAATTTTCTATTCTTTTGCGGATTGGATAAATCAGCCAGAGAGGTTAGGACTGAGCTGAGAGGTACACACACAATTTCTGCAGAGCCAGAAGTAGTTTCTGGCTCTGCTCCATGTGAGTGAGTTTCCATCCCAACTATTATGTTGTTTGTGACGTGACACTGCTTCACTATTGTGTATTTATCCCTTCCCATTCCAGAGTTTCAATCAACAAACATTTGGATAGTTTCCCCACTGATGTTTACACCTCCGGATGGACCTTATTGTTCTTTTTAAACAGTCTCCTCAGGAATTTGAAAATCTTTATTCTCCTGGGAACTTCTTGGTCGTGTGTATCTGCGGTGACAGGACAAAACATTTATTTAATATCCAAAACACTCATGAATCTCGAAGGTTAAAACAGCAGAGAACCGCTATAAATTACGACAATCAACAGCTGTGACTTAACTGGAATCTTTACAGAACAATCACATATAGGAAACTCTATAGTGGTTGGAAATAATAATAATATATCATTTTTTCTTTTCAATCTCCTGCTTTAAAAAAAGGTGAAAACTGAATATTTATAAAGGAATAACAGTAGAAGAGCACATGATCTACAAAACTAGAAAAAACAGAGAGGATGGATGGTTAGTTAGATGAATAAGGGCCCTATTACAATCTTCGCGCAAAAACGCACGGTAAACGCGTGAATTTTTGCTTGAAGCGTCAAATGTTAAAGCGCGTAAATCAACGCTGGTATTATAATCCTCATGCATTTTTTCATCCGTCAAAAAATAACGCGCGTAAAACAAACGCGCAAAGACACACGCGCAGTAACGTTGCGCACATAAATCAGTGTGCGTACTGTTTTTTTTCACGCGATTCAGCCAATCAGAATTAAGAACCACAATTGTCTCACGTTAAGCTTTTGCTCCTGTCAAAATCAATCTGCGCATATATGCTGTATCAAAAAAAAAGCACGCGCAACTTCTCCATTTTATTGTTTGGGTATGTGTAGAATGTGTAACTATACTTTGCTGCGTATTTTTTTTCGTGCTGGTGTATTTGGGTTCGGCCAGAACGTTCAGATTTACAGTTACCAGCTTTTAAAAGACGTTAAAATTATGCGCGCAAATGCTGTCCGTTAAAATTTGTGCATAGATTGTAATACCATCCGCATACCAGCGCACAAACGCATTTGCGCTCACAATGTTAAGTATAGGACGCGCAACGTACATGACGCTCGCAAAGGGATTGCGCAGGTTCACCCGCAGTAGACGTTAACGCGCATTTTTTGCGCGGACATTTTAATACGACGTTCTGTGCACAGGGTTTTTTTCCCCTCGCGTTAATGCGTTTTTGCGCACGCGTTAACGTTTGCGCGAAGTAGTTAATAGAGCCCATAATATTTTGCTTTTTTCTGCAAACCTTTTTTTTTACTGGGAATGGGATAAATCCCTGGGGGTCCAGCAAGGGGATAAAAGGTGTTCATTGGTGCAGATCAAACTAATCATTCCCTCCGTTATGACGAGTCAGGGTGTTCTGACCGGCCCCTAGATGCCACGGTCCCTTGGGAAAATTGCTGGTATCTTGTTTGACCAGTCCTGGGTGACATAAAGGAGCCCTTACCTATCTGGCATTTAAGATGCACATAGGGTTTGGCTTGGGCTCCCTGGATCAATTGGGCCCATGTATATGTCATTGGCTGTCACCCCCTGATGGCTGCCCCGCTTAAGATATTCATGCATGTATACTGAATTAATATCACAATATATATGTATAATATTCTGCCATTCCGCCATAATGTAACATACGTACCAGGGATCTTCTGCGACGACTGGAAAAGCTGGCCCTTCACGTCTTCGTGGTTTTGTACATCAGGTGGGTCTTCTCTGACATCTATTAAACAAAATTTGTCCATCATATTGGCAACTCTGCGGCCTTTGCTCTGCGCGCCAGGGATGTCTGTGGGTAAGGGAGGACCCCTATAGGAAATGTATGAAAGCGTCCCGCCAAGCTCTCAGAATACTGTGGCTCCAGGACTCCGCTTATGACAGGGGGGTCAGCAAACATGGCCTGTCAGACGTTTTGAAACTACATTTCCCATGAGCACCAGTCAATCTAATGAACAGCAAAGCATCATGGGACATGCAGTTTCCAATCATCTGGAGCCCCATCACCTCCTTCAAGCTAACGCTAGCGCTCACATAAATGAGCGTTGGCGCTCCACACAGATCACCTCCGATTCGCTAATGAGGTAAAAAAAAACGTTAGCGATTTCGGTATAAGCACTTTTTAGCGCTTGCTTACGATACTTTGCACTCCCTATACTTAACATGGGGAGCGTAAGGTGTAAGCATGGATTAACTAGCGATGGGATCACATGTTTAGCTGTCGCTAACTAATAAAGTTAACACCAGATCAGAGCTGCGCCAGAATCGGTTAGCAGCAGCTGAGAAGCCCCTTCGAATACCTCTCATCCTGCGGCGAGAACTGCAGCCCGATCTGACGCTTCTGGCCCCCGGGAGCAGAGGGAGACTGGGGGGAAAAACTCCCCAGTCACCCTCCGCAATGACTCTGCCGACCAGCAGGATATCGCGAGAGGCGGGATCCTGCCAGTCATGTGACCCAGCAGCAGAAGCCTCCATGGAGGGGGCTCTGCACTTTAGCGCTGCCCCGAGCATCCGCGAGCCTAGCGGCCGCTACGTGGTGTGCTGCCTGCCACATAAATGAAAGGTAAAACCGCGACATAAAGGGGAAATTAGCGATCACTAATGTTTTACCAAGACGTTGTTAGTGATGGAACTGCAATGTGCGGATAGGCTAAAACCACGAGAGCCTCAGTACACGAGGGCCGCAACCCCTTTATTCTGCAGGCCGGGAGGGGGGGGAATTACCCTCTTTGCCACCCACCCCTCCCCAAATTAAAAAGCACTGGTATCATTTTCTAGGGCGTTGCAAACTTTTTAGGGCACAAAGTGGACTTTTTACTCAAAAAATTGGTTATTTGGGGAGCAAGTGGACTGGATTGCAGAATTAAAGTCCATTTCTTTCGCCCACAGCCACAATACAACCCGTCTGAGTGTTCATACCCTCCCGTTACCTTTTCTGGCTGACTCCAGTCCTTGGTTGACCATGACGTGGATGATGTTGGCCACGCTGTGCAGTAGGTGTTCATTGCACTCGTGGAGCAGCCACACGGTGTAATTGTGTTTGGTGCAGTTGGATTGTTTTTTAAACCATTGCCAGGTATTGGTCACAAACTCCTGCCAACCGCTTCTATTCAAGGCAGGGACCGGAACGGCACTGCCGACATCTTCAGGTAGTTCAAGGTGTATTTGCGATTGGCTGCAGATGTAGTCCTTTCCTAGGATCGGCTGGAGGGCGTTCTGGATGCCAAGCAGAAGATCTAGGTCGCCCAGTCGCTTTATTATCCCGAGGAGGAACCTCCTCTGTGGAAACACGTCCATTTTGGGAAGCCATTTTCTGGTTAGATTAAGTCTGGTTTTGATGGTGCAGGTTTCGCATTTCAGGCATGGCGCTCCCCCAGAAATCTGGTTTTCGCAACGCAGATCAGAGGCAAAATTCAGGATGAAATTGTCCTCTCTCATTTTGAGTTTAGTTCCGGGAGAGGACCCACTAATTTCACCGCCTTTTTATATTATAGGGATGGATGAAATGAAATTCAGACCTGGTGCTGTGTGAATGTCACGTCTCCTCTCTCCTGCTCACATTGACTCTTAGACTCACTGTTTGTGGTACCTGTAAAGGTTCCGATCCATGATGTCATAATGTACGGGTTCTAAAGTGAAGGTGTTGTCCTATCACTTTAGAACCCGTTCACTTTAGAACCCTCTGTGGGGGGAGGGGGTACTAAAATCTGAAAATATACTCTTAGGACAGCGCTTCCTTCCAATAACCGGTTCAGGGGCCTTTTATTATTATTATTATTCTTTATAAAGCGCCAGCATATTCCGCAGCGCTGTACAATAGGCACAGTATAGACAGGATTACAATAAATTGAACAACTTTTGACAAACAGTACAGGAGGAGATGAGGGCCCTATTCCCGTAGGAACTCACAATCTAGGAGGGTTGGGGTTGGAAACAGGAGGAGAGGACTGCAAGGTGAGAGTGATTGATGGTTGTGTCAGTGAGTTGGGTGGTAGGCTTCCCTAAATAGGAACGTTTTAAGGGAGCGTTTGAAGGAAGAGAAGTTAGGGGAAAGTCTGACAGCACGAGGGAGAGCGTTCCAGAGAGTGGGGGCTGCGCGTGAGAAATCCTGCAGTCTATCATGGGAAGAGGTGATGCGGGGAGAAGCTAGGCACAGGTCACTGTTTGACCTTAGGGAGCGGGCTGGGGTGTATTTGGTGATTAGTGAGGACAGGTATTGGGGAGCTGAGTTAGTGAGGGTTTTGTAGGTAAGGATAAGGATTTTGAACTTAATTCTGCAGTGGATGGGGAGCCAATGAAGGGACTCGCAGAGGGGAGCGGCAGAGACAGAGCGGCGGGTGAGGTGAATTAGCCTGGCGGAGGCGTTCAGGATGGATTGTAGGGGGGAGAGGCGGGACAGAGGGAGGCCAGATAAGAGATTATTGCAATAGTCGAGTCGGGAGATTACCAGGGCGTGTATGAGTTGTTTTGTGGTGACAGCGGTGAGAAATGGCCGAATTCTGGAAATATTACGCAGTTGGTATCGGCAGGAGGAGGAAAGAGACTTGATGTGGGGGATGAAGGAAAGAGCAGAGTCAAGTATAACTCCAAGACAGCGAACTTGGTTTGATGGGGAGATGGTGATACCCTCCACCGTGATAGAGAAGTCAGGAGGTGGGGAGGCATTGGAGAGGAATAAGTAGGAGCTCAGTCTTTGACATGTTGATCTTTAGGTGGTGGGAGGCCATCCAGGAGGAGATGCCAGATAAACAGTCACTGACTTTTGAAAGGACAGGGGGAGAGAGATCAGGGGTAGAGAGGTAGATCTGAGTGTCATCAGCGTAGAGGTGGTAATTAAAGCCAAAGCTGTTGATGATTTTGCCCAGGGAGGAGGTGTAGATGGAAAAGAGCAGAGGACCAAGGACAGAGCCTTGAGGTACACCAACAGATAGAGGCAATGAAGAGGAGGAGTTACCAGCAAAGGACACACAGAAGGACCTGTTGGATAAATAGGAGTCAACCCAAGCGAGTGCAGTGTCACGGAGACCCAGAGAGTTGAGGGTCTGTAGAAGGAGGGGGTGGTCAACAGTGTCAAAAGCAGCCAAGAGGTCAAGCAGGATGAGAATAGAATAGTGGCCGTGTTTTTTAGCAGTTAGGAGGTCGTTGGTGACTTTGGTGAGGGCAGTTTCAGTTGAGTGTAGGGGACGGAAGCCAGATTGTAGGGGGTCAAGTAGGGAATTGGAGGACAGGAAGAGGGAGAGGCGGTTGAAGACTAGTTTTTCTAAGAGCTTAGAGGTAAAGGGAAGCAGGGATACAGGGCGGTAGTTGGATGGAGAGTTGGGATCGAGGGATGGTTTCTTTAGTAAAGGGGTAACTAGCGCGTGTTTGAAGGCGGATGGAAAGGAGCCAGTGGAGAGAGATTGGTTGAAGATGTGTGTGAGAGCAGGGGTGAGGGAGGAGGAGAGGGGAGGAATTAGATGTGAGGGAATGGGGTCGAGCGGGCACGTGGTGAGATGTGAGGAGGACAGTAAGGAATTGACTTCCTCCTCAGTGGCTGGGAGGAAGCGGCAGAGGGTGGCAGAGGGGACCTCTGGAGTGGAGGTGGCAGATAACTATCTTGTGTTGGGATGTTGCTTCTGATAGTTAGAGTTTTACTGAGGAAGTAGTCTGCCAGGTCTTGAGCGCTGAAGGCAGCTGAGGGGGGAGGTGCAGGTGGATAGAGGAGGGTGTTGAAGGTGGACCAGAGCCGTTTAGGGTTGGAGGACAGCGAAGATATAAGAGATGAAAAGAAGGATTGCTTGGCCAAGTGGAGGGCAGAGGTGTATGACCGGAGAATAAACTTGAAGTGAACAAAATCAGCTTCAGAGCGGGATTTCCTCCAGGCACGCTCTGCAGTGCGGGAGCATCTTTGCAGGTAGCGAGTCTGGAGGGTGTGCCAGGGCTGAAGCTGGCGGAGTGGGGCCTTACAGAGTCGAAGAGGAGCAAGAGTGTCTAGAGCAGAGATAAGCGTAGTGTTGTAGTGATTAGTGGCAGCATCAGGGCAGGTGAAGGATGAGGTATGAGGGAGGTGGCGAAGTAGATTGGAGAATTGATGGGGATCCACAGCATGTAGATTTCTGCGAGTGTGTGTGCGGGGTGGGGGAGCAGGGTGTTTAGGAAGTCCAGATAGGTTGAAAGAGAGAAGGTGGTGGTCAGAGATAGGAAAAGGGCGACAGTTGAACTCAGAAATGGAGCAGAGGTTGGAAAAGACAAGGTCAATAGCGTGACCATCGCGGTGGGTAGGGAGGAGGGAGGATTGTGTGAGTCCAAGGGAGGACGTGAGTGAAAGAAGTTTGGAGGCAGCAGGGGCGGAAGGATCATCAATGGGAATGTTGAAGTCCCCGAGAATTAGACATGGAAGATTAGAAGACAGGAAGTGAGAAAGCCAGGTAGCAAAGTGCTTTCAATAAGGACCTATTCTTTGGTGGAACATGGAGATTGCTGACCTTATACGGGGGGGACCTAAAGACCACCACAGAAGTGAAGACCATCCCTATAGGCCCATAGACTCCACTAATCCTATTTATTGAAGGCCCCTGGACCAGTTATTGGGAGGAAGCGATATCCTACCCTACGAGTATAGTTTCAGATTTAAGTACTCTCTTCTTTGAATAAGGATATACCACCGCTTCTCGCAAGGACAGCTGCCGAATCCATACTGTATCAATATTGTTTAATTCTCCAGTATACTATTCATTTATCACAGGAATACACTGCACATTACTGTGAGTTTTATTGCTGTGGAGCTCTGGGATACGCTCATACACACCACACATTACTGGGAGTTTTATTGCTGTGGAGCTCTGTGATACGCTCATACACACAGCACGTTACTGTGAGTTTTATTTCTTTGGAGCTCTGTGATACGCTCATACACACTGCACATTACTGTGAGTTTTATTGTTGTGCAGCTCTGTGATATGCTCATACACCCTGCACATTACTGTGAGTTTTATTGCTGTGGAGCTCTGGGATACGCACATACACACCACACATTACTGGGAGTTTTATTGCTGTGGAGCTCTGTGATACGCTCATACACACAGCACGTTACTGTGAGTTTTATTTCTTTGGAGCTCTGTGATACGCTCATACACACAGCATGTTACTGTGAGTTTTATTGTTGTGCAGCTCTGTGATATGCTCATACACCCTGCACATTACTGTGTGTTTTATTGTTGTGCAGCTCTGTGATATGCTCATACACCCTGCACATTACTGTGAGTTTTATTGCTGTGGAGCTCTGTGATACGCTCATACACACTGCACATTACACTGGGAGCTTTATTACTGTGGAGCTCTGTGATTCGCTCATACACACTGCACATTACTGTGAGTTTTATTGCGGTGGACAGGGGTCAAGTCCTGGGAAAAAAAGTGAGGGAACTCACCCACGAATTCCACAACCCCTATTACCTGAAGAAAATATATATATATCACGAGTATAGCAGTACGTGGTGATACCATTTATTGGGTTAGCATTACATTTAAAAGACAAGCTTTCAAGAGTGTAAACTGGAAACTATACTGATCAGTGAAAGGTATCACTACGTACAGGTATACTCGTGATTGTGGCAACTGGACTAACGCATTCATATATATATATCTCCAGGCACAGACCCCTCCCCCCCAGAATTATATACACAGCGCTGAATC
>RXON01000552.1:0-34053 GCA_009667805.1 Leptobrachium leishanense
GTGCACCTACCTACGGTACCCAACAACCATTAGGGTGAAGACAGGGGTGGGCCGCAGTATTGTTTGTGGGTGGGTGACCTCATTCTTTACTTGTTCCCCTGCATTATGTCTATTTAATGGTTACATTTTATGCATTGAGTTTTGCTGTGCGATACAAAGTTATATAAAGACAGCTCTGTGTGTTGGTTTTATTGCTCGATTAAATATCTTCCCTACTGGATCTCACATCCAAAGCCTGGATACCAGTTGGGTGGAGGCCCTGCCACAGTCATGTACCCCAACTCCCAGGATCGGCTTGCAGAGCGGCTGAAGGTAACTGAGGTAAAGGACCACAGGGATGTTTGTGGGTGGACACACTACACAGCTTTTACACACAGGAGCCTGAATGAGGAATGTGATCATTGTAAGAGGAGCAGGGGGTGACCGAGAGGTGGAGGAAATTGATTGTGACCTCCCCAAGTGGCATCCTAAAGTGGACGTTCAGAGTTGATTCCTGGAGTTTTATCCAAGATCCCCTACGCCATCCACCATCACGATCCCTAATTCCTGTGTCTCCTCTCTCCACAGGTAAGACATTATCACCCATTATCCACAGACACCCACATCTCAACTGATCCCCTGCATACTTTTGCTGGTAGGACCCCCATCACCCAGTATTCGCAGGCACCCACATTGTAACGTTACCTTGGTCTTTTTCTGTTTATTTATTTATTTTTGTTTTTCTCCACCATTTGCTTTGCTAATTAGCATGTGAATCTCCTGCCCTATTGACACAGCCCATCCAGCTTCAGGTGTTTACCTTTTAACTGCCTGAATGCAATCAGTCCGCCCTATATAACAGCTAAGACTGGCTCCATTGAGCCTTGGCTCTTGTGACCTCCCCAAGTGGCATCCTAAGTGGACGTTCAGAGTTGATTCCTAGAGTGGAGGGACTGGAGGAAGGAACTGCAAGGCCCACTTTTACTCTGAGTAAACACACGTCTATATCATGCTTTCTCTCACGCTTCTGCTCTTACTTCTACCTTTCTCCTTAAATGGAACTCCTGCCCCTCTACCACCGACCCCCTACACTATCTGCATCTCCCCTCCCTCCTCTCGTCCCACATGATGGCCTCGCATGAGCTCCTTTGTTTCCTCAGAACATGGTCTCCCTCTATCTCTCGTGCTGCCAATCACTCCCACTCCCACAAATCCCATTCCCACCTTCTCTTTCTCACCCTCCTGCTGTTACTCTATTCAGGTGACATATCCCCTAACCCTGGCCCCACAACACATCCAATACTTCCCTCTCATCCTATCTCCATCGCACATAAATCACCTCCCTGCAAGCCCAGCAACCTCATTCCCATCATCCCTCAGCGCCTGTCCTCCTTCTCCTGCGCCCTCTGGAACGCTCGCTCTGTGTGCAACAAACTCACAGCCATCCATGACCTCTTCCTTTCAAACTCCTTCAACCTCCTAGCTTTAACTGAAACCTGGCTAACTCCCTCTGACACGGCCTCCGTTGCTGCTCTCTCACATGGCGGTCTACACTTGAGCCATACCCCCAGACCGGGTGAGAGACATGGTGGCGGTGTCGGAATCCTGCTCTCTCCCACCTGCACCTACCAGCATCTCCCTCCACCCCCATCCCTCTCCTTCTCCTCCTTCGAGACACACTGCATCCGCCTGTTCTCTCCTCTGGCTCTCAGGGTGGCAGTCATCTACCGCCCACCGGGACCAACCTCCCAGTTCTTTGACCACTTTGCTACCTGGCTTTCTCACTTCCTGTCTTCTAATTTTCCATGCCTAATTCTTGGGGACTTCAACATTCCCATTGATGATCCTTCTGCCCCTGCTGCCTCCAAACTTCTTTCACTCACGTCCTCCCTTGGACTCACACAATCCTCCCTCCTCCCTACCCACCGCGATGGTCACGCTATTGACCTTGTCTTTTCCAACCTCTGCTCCATTTCTGAGTTCAACTGTCGCCCTTTCCCCATCTCTGACCACCACCTTCTCTCTTTCAACCTATCTGGACTTCCTAAACACCCTGCTCCCCCACCCCGCACACACACTCGCAGAAACCTACATGCTGTGGACCCCCATCAATTCTCCAACCTACTTCACCACCTCCTCACACCTCATCCTTCACCTGCCCTGATGCTGCCACTAATCACTACAACACTACTCTTATCTCTGCTCTAGACACTCTTGCTCCTCTTCCACTCTGTAAGGCCCCACGCCGCCAGCTTCAGCCCTGGCACACCCTCCAGACACGCTACCTGCAAAGATGCTCCCGCACCGCAGAGCGTGCCTGGAGGAAATCCCGCTCTGAAGCTGATTTTGTTCACTTCAAGTTTATTCTCCGGTCATACACCTCTGCCCTCCACTTGGCCAAACAATCCTTCTTCTCATCTCTTATATCTACGCTGTCCTCCAACCCTAAACGGCTCTGGTCCACCTTCAACACCCTCCTCTACCCACCTGCACCTCCCCCACAGCTGCCTTCAGCGCTCAAGACCTGGCAGACTACTTCCTCAGTAAAACTCTACCTATCAGAAGCAACATCCCAACACAAGATAGTTATCTGCCACCTCCACTCCCAGAGGTCCCCTCTGCCACCCTCTGCCGCTTCCTCCCAGCCACTGAGGAGGAAGTCAATTCCTTATTGTCCTCCTCACATCTCAACACGTGCCCGCTCGACCCCATTCCCTCACATCAAATTCCTCCCCTCTCCTCCTCCTCACCCCTGCTCTCACACACATCTTCAACCTATCTCTCTCCACTGGCTCCTTCCCATCCGCCTTCAAACACGCGCTAGTTACCCCTTTACTAAAGAAACCATCCCTAGATCCCAACTCTCCATCCAACTACCGCCCTGTATCCCTGCTTCCCTTCACATCAAAGCTCTTAGAAAAACTAGTCTTCAACCGCCTCTCCCTCTTCCTGTCCTCCAATTCCCTACTTGACCCCCTGCAATCTGGCTTCCGTCCCCTACACTCAACTGAAACTGCCCTCACCAAAGTCACCAACGACCTCCTAACTGCTAAAAAACACGGCCACTATTCTATTCTCATCCTGCTTGACCTCTCGGCTGCTTTTGACACTGTTGACCACCCCCTCCTTCTACAGACCCTCAACTCTCTGGGTCTCGGTGACACTGCACTTGCTTGGGTTGACTCCTATTTATCCAACAGGTCCTTCTGTGTGTCCTTTGCTGGTAACTCCTCCTCCTCATTGCCTCGATCTGTTGGTGTACCTTAAGGCTCTGTCCTTGGTCCTCTGCTCTTTTCCATCTACACCTCCTCCCTGGGCAAAATCATCAACAGCTTTGGCTTTAATTACCACCTCTACGCTGATGACACTCAGATCTACCTCTCTACCCCTGATCTCTCTCCCCCTGTCCTTTCCAAAGTCAGTGACTGTTTATCTGGCATCTCCTCCTGGATGGCCTCCCACCACCTAAAGATCAACATGTCAAAGACTGAACTCCTACTTATTCCTCCCCCCAATGCCTCCCCACCTCCTGACTTCTCTATCACGGTGGAGGGTATCACCATCTCCCCATCAAACCAAGTGCGCTGTCTTGGAGTTACACTTGACTCTGCTCTTTCCTTCATCCCCCACATCAAGTCTCTTTCCTCCTCCTGCCGATACCAACTGCGTAATATTTCCAGAATTCGGCCATTTCTTACCGCTGTCACCACAAAACAACTCATACACGCCCTGGTAATCTCCCGACTCGACTATTGCAATAATCTCTTATCTGGCCTCCCTCTGTCCCGCCTCTCCCCCCTACAATCCATCCTGAACGCCTCCGCCAGGCTAATTCACCTCACCCGCCGCTCTGTCTCTGCCGCTCCCCTCTGCGAGTCCCTTCACTGGCTCCCCATCCACTGCAGAATTAAGTTCAAAATCCTTATCCTTACCTACAAAACCCTCACTAACTCAGCTCCCCACTACCTGTCCTCACTAATCACCAAATACACCCCAGCCCGCTCCCTAAGGTCAAACAGTGACCTGCGCCTAGCTTCTCCCCGCATCACCTCTTCCCATGATAGACTGCAGGATTTCTCACGCGCAGCCCCCACTCTCTGGAACGCTCTCCCTCGTACTGTCAGACTTTCCCCTAACTTCTCTTCCTTCAAACGCTCCCTTAAAACATTCCTATTTAGGGAAGCCGACCCACCCAACTCACTGACGCAACCATCAATCACTCTCACCTTACAGTCCTCTCCTCCTGTTTCCAACCCCAACCCTCCCAGATTGTGAGTTCCTACGGGAATAGGGCCCTCATCTCCTCCTGTACTGTTTGTCAAATGTTGTTCAATGTATTGTAACCCTGTCTATACTGTGCTTATTGTACAGCGCTGTGGAATATGCTGGCGCTTTATAAATAAAGAATAATAAATGACAGCCAGGAATATTTATTAACCTCCCTGACGGTATTCCCGATCCCCTCAGTCTCCTCCAGCCGCTCGCAGAGTCACACTGCCTGGATCTCTTCTCGCCCAGAGTGAATCCAGGAAGTGTGACGTCACGATCGGCTGCAGTGTGACTGCGGGGACAGCGAGGGAGCGCAGGACATGTACGTATCGGCCCGAGTGTGGCTCGGGGGATACCGCTTTCAGAATTGAAAGTTAACCCCGAGCCACACTTATACTGCTAGATGGCCAGAATAAATGTCAGAATCGGACCGCCAGGGAGGTTAAGAAATGACTGAGTTTATCCCTAAAGGACCAATGATGGAGCCACTACGTCATAAATGCATTGACTTTAACCACTTTGATGCGAAGGACACGCTCAGCGCGTCCAGCCGCATCGACACTTGGCTGTGGAGGACGCACTCAGCGCGTCCTCCCATTGCGGCTAGGATTCCGCCGATCACTGTGGCCCCCCTGGTGCAGGCTGACATCTTGGATGTCAGCCCAGCCTCTGGGACCCCGGCAGGCAGGAATAGTGTCATTGCGCCGGCTGCGATGATGTCTATTCCAGTCACCCCCCCTGCCAGTGCGGGGAAGGTGCCTGAAGGGGAGGGGGGGTCCTTTGGACCTCTCTCCCTCTCCATCTGTACAGGGCTCGGCAAAAAGGAAGGCACCGCTTGGAAGGGCACAGCCTGCCCTTCCAAGTGGTGGCTGCCTTTAACCCCTTAGGGGCTGGATCGCGATTCAGTGCCAACAGGCCACAGATTGAGGTCCCCTCCCGGAGCTGGCCAACATCTTGGATGTCTGCCAAGCTTCCGGGAGCTCCCCCAGCCGACTGGCGTCATAGCACGATGACATCAGTTTGAGAGTTAACCCCTAGCTGCCACAGATCTGGAGATAGGTGGTTCATTGCAATCCCATCTCCAGATCTGTGGCAGCTAGGGGTTAATGTTTGGTATCATTGGAACGGCCAGAGCATGGCCTTTCCAATGATAACAAACATGACCATGTTAAATGTAAAGATTAAATTTTTTTATTAGATTAAAGATTTAAAAATATTTTTTTTTTTTAAAAAATAATAAAAAAACTGTTTTTTTTTTTTTGTTAATGCAGCAATATTGTTCCCATTTAAATTATAATGTGAACAATGATGCTGCACTATCGGGGCGTTTGCTAAAAATCACGTAATTTCCCCCCAAACAAATGTAACGAGTCCCCATTTCTAAATTTCTTAACAAGCGAAACCCATAGAAAATATAACCGCAAGCGCTCGCATGATAAAATGTGAAGAAAACACTTTACACGCTGTAGAGGATTGAAAATTGACATTTTATTGCATTTTTTGTTATAATATTCAGGCAGGACACGACGTGTACATATAATAATGATATATTAGGAATCTGCTGAGTCCTCCGGAAAGAACGATATATGACCCAGACACATTATATATTAAAACGTGGCTTCAAATCGCGTATAAACATGATGAGCAAAAACGGTAAAAATGAGCTCAGCACACAGGCGTGAAATGCCACAGCAGTGAAAGGGTTAAAGACCCTGCTATGTCCTCATTTAGGAAAACATGGGAAGCCTGGAAGTCCATGAATGACTGAGGGACTGTGAGTTATTGCGACGTCTTCGTATGTCCTGGTTGGGCGATACTGGTATGTCGCACTGATGTTGGGTATGTCGTCTCTTTTTCTTGTAATGGATGCTGGATGGCCTATGGCAGTTCGCCCGTGGAAACCCCCCTCCCCTCCCCTCCCCTCACCTTATCCTTTCCTTTCTTGTTTTATGTTTTCTTTCCCATAAATGAAACAGTGGGAATCTCAAGAGGAGATTGTATGTGAACGACGCTTATTATTCTTCTGTATTTGCTTGTTTTACCCTAAAAAAAAAAAAAAAAAGACTATTGGTCCTTAACCCTTTCGCTGCTGAGGCATTTCCCGCCTCTGTGCTGAGCTCATTTTTACCGTTTTTGCTCATCATGTTTAAACGTGTTTTGAAGCCTTATTTTAGTATATGACCCAGACATATTATATATCGTTATTTCCGGCAGACTCGGCAGATTCATAATATGTCATTATTATATGTATACGTCATGACCTGTCTGTATATTATAACAAAAAATGCAATAAAATATGAATTTTCAATAATTTACAATGTGTAAAGTGGTTTTTTTTCACATTTTAACATGCGAGCAATTGCGGTTATATTTTGTATGGGGTGCGCTTGTTAAAAAAATTAGAAATGGGGTCTCGTTACATTTTTTTATGGGGAAAATTACACGATTTTTAACAAACGCACCGCATACATCCTCTCCTCCTGTTTCCAACCCCAACCCTCCCAGATTGTGAGTTCCTACGGGAATAGGGCCCTCATCTCCTCCTGTACTGTTTGTCAAATGTTGTTCAATGTATTGTAACCCTGTCTATACTGTGCTTATTGTACAGCGCTGCGGAATATGCTGGCGCTTTATAAATAAAGAATAATAATACAAAAATCGTTAGTGCAGCATCATTGTTCACATTATAATTGAAATGGGAACAATATTGCTGCATTAACGAACCAAAAAAAAGAAAAAAAAAACTTTTTTTTAATTTTTTTAAAACTTTTTTTATACTCATGTTTGGTATTGTTGGAACGGCCATGCTCTGGCCGATCCAACAATACCAAACATTAACCCCTAACTGCCACGGATCGGGAGATAGGGGGTTCATTGGAACCCCCTATCTCCACCATTGGTGGCAGTTAGGGGTTAACTCCAAGACTGGCGTCATCGTGCTATGCACGATGACGCCAGTCCTCAGGGGGCATTCCCGGAAGCTTGGCCGACATCCAAGATGTCGGCCAGCTCCGGGAAAGGATCAGGAACCGGCGCTTTTCGGCGCCGATTCGTGATCCGGCCCCCATGGGGTTAATGCCAGGTACCATTTGGAAGGGCAAGCTGTGCCCTTCCAAACGGTGCCTGGGTTAACCCCCTGCACGCCGCCGATCGGGAGGGAGAGAGGTCCGAAGGACCTCCCCCCCCCCTCCCTTTCAGGCGCCTCCTCCGCACATGATGGGGGGGGGCCTGAATTAGGTGCCATTGCGCCCCCACGATGACACCTAATTACTCCAGCGGCGGTGGTTCCGGGTGCTGGGCTGACATCGAGGATGTCAGTCCGCACCGGGGGGCCAGCGATCGGCCGGAACCCGGCCGAACGCTGGCCCCAAAGAGAGGACGCGCTCGGCGCGTCCACCGCAGCGAAGTGGTTAAGGGATTAAGTAATAATAAAATGATTCTGATTCATTATGGAGATAAAGTATTAGATTTTCTAATGACAAGAATTTTTTTTTAAAAGGAAGTCACACTATGTTTCTGCCCGGTCTCGAACCGGGGACCTTTCGCGTGTTAGGCGAACGTGATAACCACTACACTACAGAAACTCAGCGCTGGGGGAGCAGGATGACGACCTCACATGTATCTATGTATGAGGCAGAACACGTCACACACCTCCAGGGAGCAGATTGTTGGTTTGTGTTGATTTGTGACTCTGTGTTACTGTGTGTGTTTGTGTAACTCCATGAACCCGCCCTCTGCGTCAGACCCTCCCCCGCGTCATGTGAGGCCAATCACAAGCAGAGGCCGGGGTAAAGTGACCGTTATATCTAAAGAGAAATCCCGTGATCAACACATTATCTGGACACGTGTAGGTTCTGCACCCGGCAGGGCGGCTCCTTTAAAGGGGTTTCATTGCCCCTAAACGCATTCTCTGTCTGCTGCTTCATGATGCTCTTTAACCCTTTGAAAACACCACGTAACAAATCGGTTTGTGTTTGCAGTTGAGCACCCGGCCTTCCTGTCACTATGTAACCTGTCAGCTTTCCATGGACCTCATTGCTGTCAGCTTTCCATGGACCTCATTGCTGTCAGCTTTCCATGGACCTCATTGCAATCATATGTGTCTGATTGGTCGCAATATGTGTCAATTTCTGTCAGCTCCTCCCTCCCGCTCCCAGTCACTTGCGGTGTACCCCAAGGCTCAATACTAGGCCCCCTGCTATTCACAATATTCATAAACGATCTGCCCAACGTCTGCAAAGCCTCAACTGTACACATGTACGCAGACGACACTGTAATCTATACCAGCAAAGCCTCAACTGTACACATGTACGCAGACAACACTGTAATCTATACCAGCAAAGCCTCAACTGTACACATGTACGCAGACGACACTGTGATCTATACCAGCAACGCCTCAACTGTACACATGTACGCAGACGACACTGTAATCTATACCAGCAAACCAAATCTCCCGCAGCTGGAGGCCGTGCTGCAAGAACAATTCACAGAGGTAGAAAAGTGGATCAAACACAACAAACTTTTTCTAAATGCTGACAAAACTGTAACGATGCTCTTTGGAACAAAACCTAAACTACACAAATTGCAAAATCCCCATCTATGTGTGGGACAAAATCAAATGACATGCTGACCACAGTCACTTCGGGGGAATCCCCCCTCCCTCTCCTCAGTTGTGCAGTGAGTGAAAGGCATACACAGACACGGCTGCATACTTAGCTCCCTCCCCTGTCTCTTCATTGGCAGAGGAAGCCGATTAATCCAGGGAGGAGTGCAAGAACAGCAAGGAATTCTGGGACATGTAGTCACTAACACAGACGGCCCACTATAATTCCTAAAGGGAGAAACTACACATCCCAGCAGCCCTTAGGCAGAGGAGGGGAGGAGATCTTACACAGGGACTGCCCCTTCCTGAGACAGGATCATGAGCACGTGCCTGTGGATGTGAGGAGGAGAAGAGGAGCAGCTTCCCTGACCCCCTGCTATGCTGGATCTGGAGAGAGGCAGCTTCAAGGTCGCTGACAGACATCCTGCTCAGGTGCATCTCTGAGAAGCGTGTGGTGACCCAGTAAAGGGGTTGGTCAGTCAGGTAACCCGAAGAATCCATCCCAGAATATTGCCTTTTTGGGCTTCTGGACACAGGATTGGTGAGAGGGCACTTGCCCGAATCCTCCCTAAGCCAGAACACTGAATGGCTGCTGTTTCTCTGCCTCACTTAGTCACAGGAAGCTGTGATTGTCCTCACAGTCGCCGGCATTATCTGGATACAGACAGTATACTCTGAATACTGCGTCCCCTCTACATAAAGTACATCAACTGCAGCAACTAGGGATGCACCAATAACGATACTAGGATCGGTGCCGATACTGCCGTTTGCACGAGTACTTGTGCAAATGGCCCGATACACCCCCCGATACCGGAAGCCAATGCTGGGCCGGCTTGCCGGTATCTGCGGGGCTGGGGAAGCTGGCTGCGTGCATGAAAAGCACACGGCCAGCGTTCCCCTCTGGCGATCCACATTACTCACCCGTCCGAAAGGTCCTGTCGCACGGCTGTGATGCGTTCACGCGGCCGCTTCTGTGATGCCCAGCCTCTGGGACCCCGGCAGGCAGGAATAGTGTCATTGCGCCGGGTGCGATGACATCTACTTCAGGCCCCCCCCCTGCCAGTGCGGGGAAGGTGCCTGAAGGGGAGGGGGGGTCCTTTGGACCTCTCTCCCTCTCCATCTGTACAGGGCTCGGCAAAAAGGCAGGCACCGCTTGGAAGGGCACAGCCTGCCCTTCCAAGTGGTGGCTGCCTTTTAACCACTTAGGGGCTGGATCGCGATTCAGCGCCAACAGGCCACGGATTGCGGTCCCCTCCCAGAGCTGGCCAACATCTTGGATGTCTGCCAAGCTTCCGGGATCTCCCCCAGCCGACTGGCGTCATAGCACGATGACATCAGTTTGAGAGTTAACCCCTAGCTGCCACGAATCTGGAGATAGGTGGTTCAATGCAATCCCCTATCTCCAGATCTGTGGCAGCTAGGGGTTAATGTTTGGTATCATTGGAACGGCCAGAGCATGGCCTTTCCAATGATAACAAACAAGACCATGTTAAATGTAAAGATTAAAAAATTTAATTAGATTAAAGATTTAAAAATTAAATTAAATTTTTTTTAAAAAAAATAAAAAAACTTTTTTTTGTTTTGTTAATGCAGCAATATTGTTCCCATTTAAATTATAATGTGAACAATGATGCTGCACTATCGGGGGTTTGCTAAAAATCACGTAATTTCCCCCCCAAAAAATGTAACGAGTCCCCATTTCTAATTTTCTTAACAAGCGAAGCCCATAGAAAATATAACCGCAAGCGCTCGCATGATAAAATGTGAAAAAAACACTTTACACGCTGTAGATGATTGAAAATTGACATTTTATTGCATTTTTTGTTATAATATTCAGGCAGGACACGACGTATACATATAATAATGATATATTAGGAATCTGCTGAGTCCTCCGGAAAGAACGATATATGACAAATTGAATTTAAGCAAGCATGGGATAGGCATAAGGCTATCCTAAACAAAAGATAAATCCAGGTAAAGTATCCATGTAATTGGGCAGACTAGATGGGCCGAAAGGTTCTTATCTGCCGACATTTTTCTATGTTTCTATGTTACTGTGTGTTATTATGTGTAGTCTGATATTCCCATGTTATGAGGTCATGTTACTGTGTGTGTTATTACGTGTAGTCTGATATTCCTGTTATGAGGTCATGTTACTGTGTGTTATTACGTGTAGTCTGATATTCCTGTGTTATGAGGTCATGTTACTGTGTGTGTTATTACGTGTAGTCTGATATTCCTGTGTTATGAGGTCATGTTACTGTGTGTGTTATTACGTGTAGTCTGATATTCCCATGTTATGAGGTCATGTTACTGTGTGTGTTATTACGTGTAGTCTGATATTCCTGTGTTATGAGGTCATGTTACTGTGTGTTATTACGTGTAGTCTGATATTCCTGTGTTATGAGGTCATGTTACTGTGTGTGTTATTACGTGTAGTCTGATATTCCCATGTTATGAGGTCATGTTACTGTGTGTGTTATTACGTGTAGTCTGATATTCCCATGTTATGAGGTCATGTTACGTGTGTGTTATTACGTGTAGTCTGATATTCCTGTGTTATGAGGTCATGTTACTGTGTGTGTTATTATGTGTAGTCTGATATTCCTGTGTTATGAGGTCATGTTACTGTGTGTGTTATTATGTGTAGTCTGATATTCCCGTGTTATGAGGTCATGTTACTGTGTGTGTTATTACGTGTAGTCTGATATTCATGTTATGAGGTCATGTTACTGTGTGTGTTATTATGTGTAGTCTGATATTCTCATGTTATGAGGTCATGTTACTGTGTGTGTTATTATGTGTAGTCTGATATTCCATGTTATGAGGTCATGTTACTGTGTGTTATTACGTGTAGTCTGATATTCCATGTTATGAGGTCATGTTACTGTGTGTGTTATTATGTGTAGTCTGATATTCCCATGTTATGAGGTCATGTTACTGTGTGTGTTATTACGTGTAGTCTGATATTCCTGTGTTATGAGGTCATGTTACTGTGTGTGTTATTACGTGTAGTCTGATATTCCTGTTATGAGGTCATGTTACTGTGTGTTATTATGTGTAGTCTGATATTCCTGTGTTATGAGGTCATGTTACTGTGTGTGTTATTACGTGTAGTCTGATATTCTTCATGTTATGAGGTCATGTTACTGTGTGTGTTATTATGTGTAGTCTGATATTCTCATGTTATGAGGTCATGTTACTGTGTGTGTTATTATGTGTAGTCTGATATTCCCATGTTATGAGGTCATGTTACTGTGTGTGTTATTACGTGTAGTCTGATATTCCTGTGTTATGAGGTCATGTTACTGTGTGTTATTACGTGTAGTCTGATATTCCTGTGTTATGAGGTCATGTTACTATGTGTGTTATTATGTGTAGTCTGATATTCTCATGTTATGAGGTCATGTTACTGTGTGTGTTATTACGTGTAGTCTGATATTCCTGTGTTATGAGGTCATGTTACTGTGTGTTATTACGTGTAGTCTGATATTCCTGTGTTATGAGGTCATGTTACTGTGTGTGTTATTACGTGTAGTCTGATATTCCCGTGTTATGAGGTCATGTTACTGTGTGTGTTATTACGTGTAGTCTGATATTCCCATGTTATGAGGTCATGTTACGGTGTGTGTTATTACGTGTAGTCTGATATTCCTGTGTTATGAGGTCATGTTACTGTGTGTGTTATTATGTGTAGTCTGATATTCCTGTGTTATGAGGTCATGTTACTGTGTGTGTTATTATGTGTAGTCTGATATTCCCGTGTTATGAGGTCATGTTACTGTGTGTGTTATTACGTGTAGTCTGATATTCCCGTGTTATGAGGTCATGTTACTGTGTGTGTTATTACGTGTAGTCTGATATTCTCATGTTATGAGGTCATGTTACGGTGTGTGTTATTACGTGTAGTCTGATATTCCCATGTTATGAGGTCATGTTACTGTGTGTGTTATTACATGTAGTCTGATATTCCTGTGTTATGAGGTCATGTTACTGTGTGTGTTATTACATGTAGTCTGATATTCCTGTGTTATGAGGTCATGTTACCGTGTGTGTTATTATGTGTAGTCTGATATTCCCATGTTATGAGGTCATGTTACTGTGTGTGTTATTACGTGTAGTCTGATATTCCCATGTTATGAGGTCATGTTACTGTGTGTGTTATTACGTGTAGTCTGATATTCTCATGTTATGAGGTCATGTTACTGTGTGTGTTATTACATGTAGTCTGATATTCCCATGTTATGAGGTCATGTTACTGTGTGTGTTATTACGTGTAGTCTGATATTCTTATGTTATGAGGTCATGTTACTGTGTGTGTATTATGTGTAGTATGATATTCCCGTGTTATGAGGTCATGTTACTGTGTGTGTTATTACGTGTGTAGTCTGATATTCCTGTGTTATGAGGTCATGTTACTGTGTGTGTTATTACGTGTAGTCTGATATTCTCATGTTATGAGGTCATGTTACTGTGTGTGTTATTATGTGTAGTATGATATTCCTGTGTTATGAGGTCATGTTACTGTGTGTGTTATTACGTGTAGTCTGATATTCCTGTGTTATGAGGTCATGTTACTGTGTGTGTTATTACGTGTAGTCTGATATTCCTGTGTTATGAGGTCATGTTACTGTGTGTGTTATTACGTGTAGTCTGATATTCCTGTGTTATGAGGTCATGTTACTGTGTGTGTTATTACATGTAGTCTGATATTCCCATGTTATGAGGTCATGTTACTGTGTGTGTTATTATGTGTAGTCTGATATTCCTGTGTTATGAGGTCATGTTACTGTGTGTGTTATTACGTGTAGTATGATATTCCTGTGTTATGAGGTCATGTTACTGTGTGTGTTATTACGTGTAGTCTGATATTCCCGTCTTATGAGGTCATGTTACTGTGTGTGTTATTACGTGTAGTCTGATATTCCTGTGTTATGAGGTCATGTTACTGTGTGTGTTATTACGTGTAGTATGATATTCCTGTTATGAGGTCATGTTACTGTGTGTGTTATTACGTGTAGTATGATATTCTCATGTTATGAGGTCATTTTACTGTGTGTTATTACATGTAGTCTGATATTCCTGTGTTATGAGGTCATGTTACTGTGTGTGTTATTACGTGTAGTATGATATTCCCATGTTATGAGGTCATGTTACCGTGTGTGTTATTACGTGTAGTCTGATATTCCCGTGTTATGAGGTCATGTTACCGTGTGTGTTATTACATGTAGTATGATCTTCCCGTGTTATGAGTTCATGTTACCGTGTGTGTTATTACGTGTAGTCTGATATTCCCGTGTTATGAGGTCATGTTACTGTGTGTGTTATTACGTGTAGTCTGATATTCCCGTGTTATGAGGTCATGTTACCGTGTGTGTTATTACGTGTAGTCTGATATTCCCGTGTTATGAGGTCATGTTACTGTGTGTGTTATTATGTGTAGTATGATATTCTCATGTTATGAGGTCATGTTACTGTGTGTGTTATTATATGTAGTCTGATATTCTCATGTTATGAGGTCATGTTACTGTGTGTGTTATTACGTGTAGTCTGATATTCCCATGTTATGAGGTCATGTTACTGTGTGTGTTATTACGTGTAGTCTGATCTTCCCGTGTTATGAGGTCATGTTACTGTGTGTGTTATTACGTGTAGTCTGATATTCCCGTGTTATGAGGTCATGTTACTGTGTGTGTTATTACGTGTAGTCTGATATTCCCGTGTTATGAGGTCATGTTACTGTGTGTGTTATTACGTGTAGTCTGATATTCCCGTGTTATGAGGTCATGTTACTGTGTGTGTTATTATGTGTAGTCTGATATTCCCGTGTTATGAGGTCATGTTACTGTGTGTGTTATTACGTGTAGTCTGATATTCCCATGTTATGAGGTCATGTTACCGTGTGTGTTATTACGTGTAGTCTGATATTCCCATGTTATGAGGTCATGTTACTGTGTGTGTTATTACGTGTAGTCTGATATTCCCATGTTATGAGGTCATGTTACTGTGTGTGTTATTACGTGTAGTCTGATATTCCCGTGTTATGAGGTCATGTTACCGTGTGTGTTATTACGTGTAGTCTGATATTCCCGTGTTATGAGGTCATGTTACTGTGTGTGTTATTACGTGTAGTCTGATATTCCCATGTTATGAGGTCATGTTACTGTGTGTGTTATTACGTGTAGTCTGATATTCCTGTGTTATGAGGTCATGTTACTGTGTGTGTTATTACGTGTAGTATGATATTCCTGTGTTATGAGGTCATGTTACTGTGTGTGTTATTATGTGTAGTCTGATATTCCCATGTTATGAGGTCATGTTACTGTGTGTGTTATTACATGTAGTATGATATTCCCATGTTATGAGGTCATGTTACTGTGTGTGTTATTATGTGTAGTATGATATTCTCATGTTATGAGGTCATGTTACTGTGTGTGTTATTACGTGTAGTATGATATTCCTGTGTTATGAGGTCATGTTACTGTGTGTGTTATTACGTGTAGTATGATATTCCTGTGTTATGAGGTCATGTTACTGTGTGTGTTATTACGTGTAGTCTGATATTCCTGTGTTATGAGGTCATGTTACTGTGTGTGTTATTACGTGTAGTCTGATATTCTCATGTTATGAGGTCATGTTACTGTGTGTGTTATTACGTGTAGTCTGATATTCCTGTGTTATGAGGTCATGTTACTGTGTGTGTTATTATGTGTAGTCTGATATTCTCTGTTATGAGGTCATGTTACTGTGTGTGTTATTACGTGTAGTCTGATATTCCCGTGTTATGAGGTCATGTTACTGTGTGTGTTATTACGTGTAGTCTGATATTCCTGTGTTATGAGGTCATGTTACTGTGTGTGTTATTACGTGTAGTCTGATATTCCTGTGTTATGAGGTCATGTTACTGTGTGTGTTATTACGTGTAGTCTGATATTCTCATGTTATGAGGTCATGTTACTGTGTGTGTTATTATGTGTAGTCTGATATTCCCATGTTATGAGGTCATGTTACTGTGTGTGTTATTACGTGTAGTCTGATATTCTCGTGTTATGAGGTCATGTTACTGTGTGTGTTATTACGTGTAGTCTGATATTCCTGTGTTATGAGGTCATTTTACGGTGTGTGTTATTACGTGTAGTCTGATATTCTCATGTTATGAGGTCATGTTACGGTGTGTGTTATTATGTGTAGTCTGATATTCCTGTGTTATGAGGTCATGTTACTGTGTGTGTTATTATGTGTAGTCTGATATTCCTGTGTTATGAGGTCATGTTACTGTGTGTGTTATTACGTGTAGTCTGATATTCCTGTGTTATGAGGTCATGTTACTGTGTGTGTTATTACGTGTAGTATGATATTCCTGTGTTATGAGGTCATGTTACTGTGTGTGTTATTACGTGTAGTCTGATATTCCTGTGTTATGAGGTCATGTTACTGTGTGTGTTATTACGTGTAGTATGATATTCCTGTGTTATGAGGTCATGTTACTGTGTGTGTTATTACGTGTAGTCTGATATTCCTGGGTTATGAGGTCATGTTACTGTGTGTGTTATTACGTGTAGTATGATATTCCTGTGTTATGAGGTCATGTTACTGTGTGTGTTATTACGTGTAGTATGATATTCCCGTGTTATGAGGTCATGTTACTGTGTGTGTTATTACGTGTAGTATGATATTCCGTGTTATGAGGTCATGTTACTGTGTGTGTTATTATGTGTAGTCTGATATTCCTGTGTTATGAGGTCATGTTACTGTGTGTGTTATTACGTGTAGTCTGATATTCCTGTGTTATGAGGTCATGTTACTGTGTGTGTTATTACGTGTAGTCTGATATTCCTGTGTTATGAGGTCATGTTACTGTGTGTGTTATTACGTGTAGTCTGATATTCTCATGTTATGAGGTCATGTTACTGTGTGTGTTATTACGTGTAGTATGATCTTCCCGTGTTATGAGGTCATGTTACCGTGTGTGTTATTATGTGTAGTCTGATATTCCTGTGTTATGAGGTCATGTTACTGTGTGTGTTATTACGTGTAGTCTGATATTCCTGTGTTATGAGGTCATGTTACTGTGTGTATTACGTGTAGTCTGATATTCTCATGTTATGAGGTCATGTTACTGTGTGTGTTATTATGTGTAGTCTGATATTCCCATGTTATGAGGTCATGTTACTGTGTGTGTTATTACGTGTAGTCTGATATTCCCATGTTATGAGGTCATGTTACTGTGTGTGTTATTACGTGTAGTATGATATTCCCATGTTATGAGGTCATGTTACTGTGTGTGTTATTATGTGTAGTCTGATATTCCTCATGTTATGAGGTCATGTTACTGTGTGTGTTATTATGTGTAGTCTGATATTCCTGTTATGAGGTCATGTTACTGTGTGTGTTATTACGTGTAGTATGATATTCCTGTGTTATGAGGTCATGTTACTGTGTGTGTTATTACGTGTAGTCTGATATTCCCGTGTTATGAGGTCATGTTACTGTGTGTGTTATTACATGTAGTATGATATTCCCGTGTTATGAGGTCATGTTACTGTGTGTGTTATTACGTGTAGTATGATATTCCTGTGTTATGAGGTCATGTTACTGTGTGTGTTATTACGTGTAGTCTGATATTCCCGTGTTATGAGGTCATGTTACTGTGTGTGTTATTACGTGTAGTCTGATATTCCTGTGTTATGAGGTCATGTTACTGTGTGTGTTATTACGTGTAGTCTGATATTCCATGTTATGAGGTCATGTTACTGTGTGTATTACGTGTAGTATGATATTCCTGTGTTATGAGGTCATGTTACTGTGTGTGTTATTACGTGTAGTATGATATTCCTGTGTTATGAGGTCATGTTACTGTGTGTGTTATTACGTGTAGTCTGATATTCCATGTTTTATGAGGTCATGTTACTGTGTGTGTTATTACGTGTAGTATGATATTCCTGTGTTATGAGGTCATGTTACTGTGTGTGTTATTACGTGTAGTCTGATATTCCTGTGTTATGAGGTCATGTTACTGTGTGTGTTATTACGTGTAGTATGATATTCCCATGTTATGAGGTCATGTTACTGTGTGTGTTATGATGTGTAGTATGATATTCCCGTGTTATGAGGTCATGTTACTGTGTGTGTTATTACGTGTAGTCTGATATTCCCGTGTTATGAGGTCATGTTACTGTGTGTGTTATTACGTGTAGTCTGATATTCCCGTGTTATGAGGTCATGTTACTGTGTGTGTTATTACGTGTAGTCTGATATTCCTGTGTTATGAGGTCATGTTACTGTGTGTGTTATTACGTGTAGTCTGATATTCCCATGTTATGAGGTCATGTTACTGTGTGTGTTATACGTGTAGTCTGATATTCCTGTGTTATGAGGTCATGTTACTGTGTGTGTTATTACGTGTAGTATGATATTCCATGTTATGAGGTCATGTTACTGTGTGTGTTATGATGTGTAGTATGATATTCCCGTGTTATGAGGTCATGTTACTGTGTGTGTTATTAACGTGTAGTCTGATATCCCGTGTTATGAGGTCATGTTACTGTGTGTGTTATTACGTGTAGTCTGATATTCCCGTGTTATGAGGTCATGTTACTGTGTGTGTTATTACGTGTAGTCTGATATTCCTGTGTTATGAGGTCATCCTTGTTAACGGGAGTCGTCCCAGAAGACTGGAAATTAGCAATGTTTGTGCCAGTTCACAAGAAGGGTAGTAGGGAGGAATCGGGGAACTATAGGCCAGTTAGTCTTACGTCAGTAGTGGGGAAATTAATGGAAACCATGTTAAAAGGAAAGGATTGTTAAACATCTAAAAACACTATCAGGGTTATCCAAAGAGATCCGAATTGCTTGAGAAAGGTAACCGACGCTGAAAATCAGCATTCGTTGCCTTTCCTGGCCATTCGGCTATCCAGAGAGCAGGCAATACACAAATCCTGGCGAATTGCCTGCACATACGGTGCCTGTTCGGTGCCTGTTCATCGAGGGCAGTGAAATCGCCATAGAGAAGCAATGCTTCGGCTATTCAGAGAACACAAACCAGCAGTGAAAGGTTCCCCTAATGCCTGCCATTCGGTGGTTTAATTCGGCAAGTTTATTCAGGAGAATCCCGTAGGCTTCAATGTTAAAAATATTAGGGATGCACCGATACCACTTTTTTAAGACCGAGTACGAGTACAGATACTTTTGTTCAAGTACTCACCGATACCAATTACCGATACTTTTATTTTATGTCATGTGACGCTTTCCAAGAAGAACAGACCTCCTATAAAGCCCCCAGGTCTCATGGATATTGCCCCCCCTGCTCATGGATAATGCCCCCCTGCTCATGGCTATGCCCCCCAGCTCATGGATAATGCCCCCTGCTCATGGATATGCCCCCCTGCTCATGGATAATTGCCCCCCCTGCTCATGGATAATGCCCCCCTGCTCATGGATATGCCCCCCTGCTCATGGATAATGCCCCCTGCTCATGGATAATGCCCCCCTGCTCATGGATAATGCCCCCTCTCATGGATATGCCCCCCAGGCTCATGGATAATGCCCCCCTGCTCATGGATGTGCCCCCCACTCTCCGGTCATACTTACCTTCCTTCAGCGACGCTGGAAAGTCTTCGCGCGCGCGCTCCTTGGAAGGTCCCCAGCCGCGACCACATGGGACCATGTGATCGCAGCTGGGGTCCTTCCAACGAGCGCACGCGGGGAAACTTTCCCGGCGTCGCTGAAGGAAGGTAAGTATGAGCGGAGAGCAGCTGCAGGGCTTGTCTGAATGCTCTATCTGCATTCAGACAGGCCCTGCAGCTGCTCACTTTGTTTATACTTACCACCTTTCTTCAGCGACGCCGGGAAAGTTTCCGCGCGTGCGCTCGTTGAAAGGACCCCAGCTGCGATCACATGGTCACGGCTGGGGACTTTCCAAGGAGCGCGCGCGAAGACTTTCCCGGCGGCGCTGAAGGAAGGAAGGAAGGTAAGTATAAACCAAGTTAGGAGAGGAGCTGCAGGGCCTGTCTGAATGCCGATAGAGCATTCGGACAGCCGCCGCAGCCCCTCGGATACCGGCAAGCTGGCTCAATGCCGGCTTCCGGTATCGGAAAAAAATATCGGGGGTACTGCACGAGTACCAAGTACTCCTGCAGTACCCGGTATCGGCACCGATATCGATACTAGTATCGGTATCGGTGCAACCCTAAAAAATATTCCCGTTTTAATTCAATATCTAATAAACCGTTCATTATAATATTCTGCAGTAAAGAGTCTCTTTATTTATAGATTTTTTCGGATATTTTAAGCATTTTTCTTTTTTTTTTTATTAAAGTTTTCTTCTTTTTTCTGTAACAGCCCTCTTTATTATCATTCCCTGGACCTCCTATGTAAATTTCAGACATTTTCGCTCAGTAGTTTCTTTGCAAACAGCGTTTCATTTTTACAGATTCACACAAACTATTTTGCTAATTTATTCACCGCCTCTTCTGCTGTGTCGGAGGCTGCGATCGGCTCCTGTTTGGGTTTTTCTGTGGTTTTCGGCAGGTTAATCCAGATGTTTTTGAGGGTTTTCGGCGTGCATTCGGCGGGTTTTGCGGTTAGTTTTCGTTGGGTTTGCGGCACCTTTTCCCTGCAATTCGGGGACCCTGTGGTGTTTCACCGAAATGGGATCGGCAAAAGGAACCGATTTGAAGAGAACGAAAAAGTCACCGAACGTGCAGTGACTTTTCGAATCTCTTTGAATAACCCTGATAGATTACAGATCAGAAACAACATGGGTTTACCTCAGGGAGATCATGCCAAACTAATCTTATTGATTTTTTTTGATTGGGTAACAAAAATAATAGACACAGGTGGTGCAGTAGACATTGCTTATTTAGATTTCAGTAAGGCTTTTGATACTGTTCCGCATAGAAGGCTTATCAATAAATTGCAATCTTTGAGCTTGGTCCAATATTGTTGACTGGATTAGGCAGTGGCTGAGTGACAGGCACCAGAGGGTTGTGGTAAATGGAGTTTAATTCGGCGCAAGTCTTGTTACCAGTGGGGTACCTCAGGGGTCAGTACTTGGACCCATTCTATTTAATATTTTTATTAGTGATATTGCAGAAGGTATTAATGGAAAAGTATGTCTTTTTGCTGATGACACAAAGATTTGCAACAGGGTTGACGTTCCTGGAGGGATCAGCCAAATGACAAATGATTTAGGTAAACTAAAAAAATGGTCGGAGCTGTGACAATTGAGTTTTAATGTGGATAAGTGCAAGATAATGCACCTGGGACGTAAAAACCCAAGGGCTGAATATAGAATATTTGATACATCTGAGGGTTGGGATTTAGGGGTTATTATTTCAGAGGATCTAAGGGTAAGTAGTCAATGTAATAGAGCAGCAGGAATGCTGGCAGAATGCTTGGAAATGCTGGTAGAATGCTTGGAAATGCTGGCAGAATGCTTGGAAATGCTGGCAGAATGCTTGGTTGTGTAGGGAGAGGTATTAGCAGTAGGAAAAGGGAAGTGCTCATGCCACTGTACAGAGCTCTGGTGAGACCTCACTTGGAGTACTGTGTGCAGTACTGGAGACCGTATCTCCAGAAGGATATAGACATCTTAGAGAGAGTTCAGAGAAGGGCTACTAAAATGGTGTACGGCTTGAAGGAGAAAAGTTACCAGGAAAGGCTTAATGATCTTAACATGTACAGCTTGGAAAAAGACGAGACAGAGGAGATATGATAGAAACATTTAAATACGTAAAGGGAATCCACAAGGTAGAGGAAGGGAGTATATTTAAAAAGAAACAAAGTAGCAAAACAAGAGGACATAGTCTTAGATTAGAGGGGCAAAGGTTTAAAAGTAACATCAGGAAGCATTATTTTACTGAGAGGGTGGTGGATACATGGAACAGTCTTCCAGTAGAAGTGGTAGAGGCCAAAACAGTAATTGAATTTAAGCAAGCATGGGATAGGCATAAGGCTATCCTAAACAAAAGATAAATCCAGGTAAAGTATCCATGTAATTGGGCGACTAGATGGGCCGAAAGGTTCTTATCTGCCCACATTTTCTATGTTTCTGTGTGTGTTATTACGGGTAGTCTGATAT
Organism: Leptobrachium leishanense; assembly: GCA_009667805.1. Taxonomy (NCBI): domain Eukaryota; kingdom Metazoa; phylum Chordata; class Amphibia; order Anura; family Megophryidae; genus Leptobrachium; species Leptobrachium leishanense. The sequence continues at coordinate 21,933 of RXON01000552.1, forward strand.
TCCCATGTTATGAGGTCATGTTACTGTGTGTGTTATTACGTGTAGTCTGATATTCCCATGTTATGAGGTCATGTTACTGTGTGTGTTATTACGTGTAGTCTGATATTCCATGTTATGAGGTCATGTTACTGTGTGTGTTATTACGTGTAGTCTGATATTCTCATGTTATGAGGTCATGTTACTGTGTGTGTTATTACGTGTAGTCTGATATTCCCATGTTATGAGGTCATGTTACTGTGTGTGTTATGTGTAGTCTCAAAAACAGAAGATGTTACAGACGTGAAAATTGGTATTTAGATTCGTCTTGAGAAACAAAAAAACACCTATTTTACCATTTCCCAAAAATTCAGTCGGAGGGGGCAAAAAAGGAGGGTTGAATACTTTTATCAGTATACCTATATTTCAAAAACCGAAGATGTTACGGATGTGAAATTTGGTATTTACAATCTTCGTGAAAAAAACCAAACATGTGTTTTGCCATTTTCCACAAATCCAAATAGGGGGGGGGTGTCGAGGGAAAGGGGTCTGAATACTTTTATCAGTATACCTATATCTCAAAAACAGAAGATGTTACAGACGTGAAAATTGGTATTTAGATTCGTCTTGAAAATAAAACCACACATATTATACCATTTCCAAAAATCCAGGGGGGGGGCAAAAAGGGGGATGAATAATTGAACATTTTATCACTATAGCTATATTTCAAAACAATGATGTTACAGGTGTGAAATTCGATATTTACAATCTTCGTGCAAAAAAAACCATGTTTTATCATTTTCCGAAAATCCAGTTAAGAGGGGTGGGGGAAAGGGATGTGAATACTTTTATCAGTATACCTATATTTCAAAAACCAAAGATGTTACAGGTGTGAAATTTGGCACTTACATTCTTCTTGAAAAATAAAAATGTTTTACAATTTTCCAAAAAACCCAAGTAGGGGGGAGGGGGGTTCTACCAAAAAAACCTTTAACTTTCTTTAAAAAAACAATTTTAACAAATCCTAAAATCCACGCGAGCGAAGCCGCCGGCAAAAGCTAGTACCTAATAAACCGTTGATTATAATATTCTGCAGTAAAATGTCTCTTTATAGGTTTTTTAGGATATTTTAGGCAGTTTTTGGGATTCTTTTTTGTCAAAAATATTTTCCCGTTTTTTTTGTTTTTTTAATAGTCTTTTCGTTTTTTCTGTAACAGCCCTTTTTATTATCATTCATTGGATTTTATATGTAAATTTCAGACATTTTCGCTCAGTAGTTCCATTGCAAACAGCGTTTCAATTTTCCAACTCTCAAGCAAATTGTTTTCCTTTTTTTCCACTCCATTCGTCTGTCGGCTTTTTCCGGCGACTGCTCTGCGCTATGATTGGCTCCTGCTCGGTTTCTTGGGCGTATTCGGCGGGGTTAATCCAGATTTTTTTTGCCGGTTTCGTGAGCGTTCCCCGGGTTTTGCGGTGAGTGTTCGGCGGATTTGCGGTGGCTTTTCCCTGGACTGCGAAGGCCCTGTGGTGCGTGCTGAATACACCGCAGGGTCACCAATATGGGATTGCCGAATTGAAGAGAACGAAAAGTCACCGAACATGCGGTGACTTTTCGGTTCTCTTTGAATAATCCTGATAGTGTTTCGTGAACTCGGCAGATTAAGCCTCTCATTCAGTCCTTTATTACCTTTTGTTGATCAGGCGATGACGATAGGTGCAACTTCACGAAACTCTGCCCCCATTTTAAACTCGTATGGAAATGTCTCGTTGGTGTTCCTCCTCTGTAAACTCGTATGGAAATGTCTCGTTGGTTTTTCCTCCCGTGTAAACTCGTATGGAAATGTCTCGTTAGTGTTTCCTCCTCTGTAAACTCGTATGGAAATGGCACGTTGGTGTTTCCTCCTCTGTAAACGTGTATGGAAATGTCTCGTTGGTTTTTCCTCCCCTGTAAACTCATATGGAAATGTCTCGTTAGGGTTTCCTCCTCTGTAAAGTCGTATGGAACTGGCTCGTTGGTGTTTCCTCCTCTGTAAACGTGTATGGAAATGTCTCGTTGGTTTTTCCTCCTCTGTAAACCCGTATGGAAATGTCTCGTTGGTGTTTCCTCCTCTGTAAACTCGTATGGAAATGTCTCGTTAGTGTTTCCTCTGTAAACTCGTATGGAAATGTCTCGTTAGTGTTTCCTCCTCTTTAAACTCGTATGGAAATGTCTCGTTAGTGTTTCCTCCACTTTAATTCGTATGGAAATGTCTCGTTAGTGTTTCCTCCTCTGTAAACTCGTATTGAACTGGCTCGTTGGTGTTTCCTCCTCTGTAAATGTGTATGGAAATGTCTCGTTGGTTTTTCCTCCCGTGTAAACTCGTATGGAAATGGCACGTTGGTGTTTCCTCCTCTGTAAACGTGTATGGAAATGTCTCGTTGGTTTTTCCTCCCCTGTAAACTCGTATGGAAATGTCTCGTTAGTGTTTCCTCCTCTGTAAAGTCGTATGGAACTGGCTCGTTGGTGTTTCCTCCTCTGTAAACGTGTATGGAAATGTCTCGTTGGTTTTACCTCCTCTGTAAACCCGTATGGAAATGTCTCGTTGGTGTTTCCTCCTCTGTAAACTCGTATGGAAATGTCTTGTTAGTGTTTCCTCTGTAAACTCGTATGGAAATGTCTCGTTAGTGTTTCCTCCTCTTTAAACTCGTATGGAAATGTCTCGTTAGTGTTTCCTCCACTTTAAATTCGTATGGAAATGTCTCGTTAGTGTTTCCTCCTCTGTAAACTCGTATTGAACTGGCTCGTTGGTGTTTCCTCCTCTGTAAATGTGTATGGAAATGTCTCGTTGGTTTTTCCTCCCGTGTAAACTCGTATGGAAATGGCTCGTTGGTGTTTCCTCCTCTGTAAATGTGTATGGAAATGTCTTGTTGGTTTTTCCTCCTCTGTAAACCCGTATGGAAATGTCTCGTTGGTGTTTCCTCCTCTGTAAACTCGTATGGAAATGTCTCGTTAGTGTTCCTCTGTAAACTCGTATGGAAATGTCTCGTTAGTGTTTCCTCCTCTTTAAACTCGTATGGAAATGTCTCGTTAGTGTTTCCTCCACTTTAAATTCGTATGGAAATGTCTCGTTAGTGTTTCCTCCTCTGTAAACTCGTATTGAACTGGCTCGTTGGTGTTTCCTCCTCTGTAAATGTGTATGGAAATGTCTCGTTGGTTTTTCCTCCCGTGTAAACTCGTGGGAAATGGCACGTTGGTGTTTCCTCCTCTGTAAACGTGTATGGAAATGTCTCGTTGGCTTTTCCTCCCCTGTAAACTCATATGGAAATGTCTCGTTAGGGTTTCCTCCTCTGTAAAGTCGTATGGAACTGGCTCGTTGGTGTTTCCTCCTCTGTAAACGTGTATGGAAATGTCTCGTTGGTTTTTCCTCCTCTGTAAACCCGTATGGAAATGTCTCGTTGGTGTTTCCTCCTCTGTAAACTCGTATGGAAATGTCTCGTTAGTGTTTCCTCTGTAAACTCGTATGGAAATGTCTCGTTAGTGTTTCCTCCTCTTTAAACTCGTATGGAAATGTCTCGTTAGTGTTTCCTCCACTTTAAATTCGTATGGAAATGTCTCGTTAGTGTTTCCTCCTCTGTAAACTCGTATTGAACTGGCTCGTTGGTGTTTCCTCCTCTGTAAATGTGTATGGAAATGTCTCGTTGGTTTTTCCTCCCGTGTAAACTCGTATGGAAATGGCACGTTGGTGTTTCCTCCTCTGTAAACGTGTATGGAAATGTCTCGTTGGCTTTTCCTCCCCTGTAAACTCATATGGAAATGTCTCGTTAGGGTTTCCTCCTCTGTAAAGTCGTATGGAACTGGCTCGTTGGTGTTTCCTCCTCTGTAAACGTGTATGGAAATGTCTCGTTGGTTTTTCCTCCTCTGTAAACCCGTATGGAAATGTCTCGTTGGTGTTTCCTCCTCTGTAAACTCGTATGGAAATGTCTCGTTAGTGTTTCCTCTGTAAACTCGTATGGAAATGTCTCGTTAGTGTTTCCTCCTCTTTAAACTCGTATGGAAATGTCTCGTTAGTGTTTCCTCCACTTTAAATTCGTATGGAAATGTCTCGTTAGTGTTTCCTCCTCTGTAAATGTGTATGGAAATGTCTCGTTAGTGTTCCTCCACTTTAAATTCGTATGGAAATGTCTCGTTAGTGTTTCCTCCTCTTTAAACTCATATGGAAATGTCTCGTTGGTTTTTCCTCCTCTGGAAATGTTTCGTTGGTTTTTCCTCCTCTGTAAACTCGTATGGAAATGTCTCGTTGGTGTTTCCTCCTCTTTAAACTCGTATGGAAATGTTTCGTTGGTTTTTTCCTCTCTGTAAACTCGTATGGAAATGTCTCGATAGTGTTTCCTCCTCTTTAAACTCGTATGGAAATGTCTAGTTAGTTGCAGCCCTAGAGGAAACACTAACGATTATTCTCTTAATCGATTAGTTGGCTGATTATTATTTTGATTAATCGATTCATCGGATTAAACAAAAATAGAAAAATTTTAATTAAAAGGAATTTTATGTAAAAAATTAAAGCATAACCCCTCCCCCTTTTTCTTAAGCAATTTGCGTAGTGTACGTAACTTTTGTACGTATATGCGCAAATTGCGTATCTTGTGTACTTTTCACACACAAGGTATGCAAGTGCTTGGTCAGAGGGATGGGTTGATGCTGCATGCGCAGCTTAAGCCCATGTTTGCTTTCTCAAATGAACGTGGCTACAAGCACTTGGTCATAGATGATGTCAGCATGAAATCGGGGTTAATAAGCTGAAATGGTTAGGGTGCGTGGAGTGTCCCTTTTAAATAATTTTGTGAACAAACTGAGTGGGAGGAGGGACTGGAGGTGGAAGGGAGTGACTTTGCTCAAGTGACTTGACCTGAGCGTGAGACGGAGTGGGAATGGACAAAAGACCGGATCTGAGTGTAGGAGTGAGTTTGGGGAAAGGGACCAGACCAAAGGGAATTAATGGCAGTTCCCAACCAAAGAGGGTGTGGCAGGGAGGGTGGGGTGGTGGCACAGGACTCCAGCTTCAAGTAAGGATAAATCACAGGCATTCAGCTCCTTCACCCAGTGGCAGTATCCTATTGTTTGTGTTATAGTTCTGCTACTGTTGTAAACGGAATAAAAACAAACTGGTTGTGTCTGACATAACCCTAGAACGAAATCATAGCTAATAAAGCAGCGACGCGTCTTCTCCAATCAGCTCCGAAGCTGAGGTTATATACGGTTAACTCAGTCTGACTCTAAACAGTGTGTGCTGTACACAGGACGATTAATCAACACCGATTAATCGATAATGGAAATAGTTGACAACTATTTTAATCATCGATTAATCGATTAGTTGTCGATTAATTGTTTCAGCCCTAGTTTCCTCCTCTGTAAACTCGTATGGAAATGTCTCGTTAGTGTTTCCTCCTTTAAACTCGTATGGAAATGTCTCGTTAGTGTTTCCTCCTCTGTAAACTCGGATGGAAATGTCTCGTTAGTGTTTCCTCCTCTTTAAACTCATATGGAAATGTCTCGTTGGTTTTTCCTCCTCTGGAAATGTTTCGTTGGTTTTTCCTCCTCTTTAAACTCGTATGGAAATGTTTTGTTGGTTTTTCCTCCTCTGGAAATGTTTCGTTGGTTTTTCCTCCTCTTTAAACTCGTATGGAAATGTTTTGTTGGTTTTTCCTCCTCTTTAAACTCGTATGGAAATGTCTCGTTAGTGTTTCCTCCTTTTTAAACTCGTATGGAAATGTCTCGTTAGTGTTTCCTCCTCTGTAAACTCGTATGGAAATGTCTCGTTAGTGTTTCCTCCTTTTTAAACTCGTATGGAAATGTCTCATTAGTGTTTGTCCCTCTCTAAACTCATATGGAAATGTCTCGTTAGGGTATCCTGCTCTGTAAACTCGTATGGAACTGGCTCGTTGGTGTTTCCTCCTCTGTAAACGTGTATGGAAATGTCTCGTTGGTTTTTCCTCCTCTGTAAACCCGTATGGAAATGTCTTGTTGGTGTTTCCTCCTCTGTAAACTCGTATGGAAAGTATTGTTAGTGTTTCCTCCTCTGTAAACTCGTATGGAAATGTATTGTTAGTGTTTCCTCCTCTGTAAACTCGTATGGAAATGGCTCGTTGGTGTTTGTCCCTCTCTAAACTCGTATGGAAATGTCTTGTTAGTGTTCTGTCCTCTGTAAACTCATATGGAAATGGCTCATTGGTGTTTCCTCCTCTGTAAACTCGTATGGAAATGGCTCGTTGGTGTTTCCTCCTCTGCAAACTCGTGTTTCCTCCCCTGTAAACTCGTATAGAAATGTCTCGTTGGTGTCTCCTCCTCTGTAAACTCGTATGGAAATGTCTTGTTGGTGTCTCCTCCTCTGTAAACTCGTATGGAAATGTCTCGTTAGTGTTTCCTCCTCTGTAAACTCGTATGGAAATGTCTCGTTGGTGTTTCCTCCTCTGTAAACTCGTGTGGAAATGGCTCGTTAGTGTTTCCTCCTCTGTAAACTTGTATCCTTCCTTTGGTTTTAATCTAATACTTGTTTTACTTTTCTTTTCTGGCTTATATATCTATTGAATGTTTTGTCCACATTTGTCACTGACTGAGCTATTTTACAGGTTATTGTACCTTTAGGGGGAGGGGAGGTGCTGTAGTTGTAGTTACAGGTTATAGTACAGTAGGGAGGGGTACAGTTGTAGTTACAGGTTATAGTACCTTTAGGGGGAGGTGCTGTAGTTGTAGTTACAGGTTATAGTACAGTAGGGAGGGGTACAGTTGTAGTTACAGGTTATAGTACAGTAGGGAGGGGTACAGTTGTAGTTACAGGTTATAGTACAGTAGGGAGGGGTACAGTTGTTGTAGTTACAGGTTATAGTACAGTAGGGAGGGGTACAGTTGTTGTAGTTACAGGTTATAGTACAGTAGGGAGGGGTACAGTAGTTGTAGTTATAGGTTATAGTACAGTAGAGGGAGGTGCAATAGTTGTAGTTACAGGTTATAGTACGGTAGAGGGAGGTGCAGTAGCTACAGGTACATTGCAGTGGAGGGAGTTGTAGTTACGGTTATAGTACAGTAGGGTGAGGTGCAGCATTTGTAGTTACAGGTTTGCAGTGGAGGGAGGTACAGTAGTTGTAGTAGTTACAGGTTCTAGTACAGTAGAGGGAGGTGTAGTAGTTACAGGTTGTAGTACAATAGGGGGAGGTGCAATAGTTGCAGTTATAGGTTAAAGTACAGTAGAGGGAGGTGTAGTTACAGGTTATAGTACAGTAGAGGGAGGTGTTGCAGTTACAGGTTACAGTACAGTAGGGGGAGGTGTAGTAGTTACAGTACAGTAGGGGTTGTAGTTACAGGTTATAGTACAGTAGAGGGAGGTGCAGTAGTTGTAGTAGTTAGAGGTTATAGTACAATAGAGGGAGGTGTAGTATTTACAGGTTATAGTACAGTAGGGGGAGGTGTAGTATTTACAGGTTATAGTACAGTAGGGGAGATGCAGTAGTTGTAGGCTATAGTTCAGTAGGGGGAGGTGCAGTAGTTGTAGGCTATAGTACAGCAGGGGGAGGTGCAGTAGTTGTAGTTGCAGGTAATAGTACAGTAGGGGGAGGTGCAGTAGTTGTAGTAGTTGCGGGTTTACAGTACAGCAGGGGGATGTAGTAGTTGCAGGTTATAGTACATTAGGGGGAGGTGCAGTACTTGTAGTAGTTACAGGTTATAGTACGGTAGGCGAGGTGTAGTAGTTACAGGTTTAGTACAGTAGGGGAGGTGCAGTAGTTGTAGTAGTTGCAGGTTATAGTACAGTAGGGGGAGGTGCAGTATTTGTAGTAGTTGCAGGTTCTAGTACGGTAGGGGGAGGTGTAGTAGTTACAGGTTATAGTTCAGTAGGGGGAGATGCAGTAGTTGTAGGCTATTGTACATTAGGGGGAGGTGCAGTAGTTGTCGTAGTTGCGGGTTAGAGTACAGTAGGGGGAGGTCAAGTAGTTGTAGTTGCAGGTTATAGTACAGGAGGGGGAGGTGTAGTAGTTGCAGGTTATAGTACATTAGGGGGAGGTGCAGTACTTGTAGTAGTTACAGGTTATAGTACAGATGGGGGAGGTGTAGTAGTTACAGGTTATAGTACAGTAGGGGGAGGTGTAGTAGTTACAGGTTATAGTACAGTAGGGGGAGGTGTAGTAGTTACAGGTTATAGTACAGTAGGGGGAGGTGCAGTAGTTACAGGTTATAGTACAGTAGGGCGAGGTGTAGTAGTTACAGGTTATAGTACGGTAGGGGGAGGTGCAGTAGTTACAGATAAGTAGTCAATGTAATAGAGCAGCAGGAAATGCTGGCAGAATGCTTGGATGTGTAGGGAGAGGTATTAGCAGTATGAAAAGGGAAGTGCTCATGCCACTGTACAGAGCACTGGTGAGACCTCACTTGGAGTACTGTGTGCAGTACTGGAGACCGTATCAGGCATGGGATAGGCATAAGGCTATCCTAAACAAAAAAGATAATCCAGGTAAAGTATCCATGTAATTGGGCGACTAGATGGGCCGAAAGGTTCTTATCTGCCGACATTTTTCTATGTTATAGTACAGTAGGGGGAGACGCAGTAGTTGTAGGCTATAGTACAGTAGGGGGAGGTGCAGTAGTTGTAGTAGTTGCGGGTTATAGTACAGTAGGGGGAGGTCAAGTAGTTGTAGTAGTTGCGGGTTATAGTACAGTAGGGGGAGGTGCAGTAGTGGTAGTAGTTGCAGGTTATAGTACAGTAGGGGGAGGTGCAGTAGTTGTAGGTTATAGTACAGTAGGGGGAGTTGTAGTAGTTGCAGGTTATAGTACATTAGGGGGAGGTGCAGTACTTGTAGTAGTTACAGGTTATAGTACGGTAGGACGAGGTGTAGTAGTTACAGGTTATAGTACATCAGGGGAGGTGCAATAGTTACAGGTTATAGTAAAATTAGTGGGAGGTGCAGTACTTGCAGTAGTTACAGGTTATAGTACGGTAGGGCGAGGTCAGTAGTTGTAGTAGTTACAGGGTATGGTACAGTAGGGGCAGGCGCAGTAGTTACATGTTACATTACAGTGGAGGGAGGTGCAGTAGTTGTAGTAGTTATAGGTATAGTACAGTAGGGGGAGGTGCAGTAGTAGTTACAGGTTATAGTACAGTAGGGGGAGGTGCAGTAGTAGTTATAGGTTATAGTACAGTAGGGGAGGTGCAGTAGTTACAGGTTACATTACAGTGGAGAGGTGCAGTAGTATAGTTATAGGTTATTAGTACAGTAAGGGGATGCAGTAGTAGTTACAGTTTATAGTACATTAGGGGGGGCGCAGTAGTTACAGGTTACATTACAGTGGAGGGAGGTGCAGTAGTTGTAGTAGTTACAGATTATAGTACAGTAGGGGGAGGTGCAGTAGTAGTTACAGGTTATAGTACAATAGGGGGAGGTGCAGTAGTAGTTACAGGTTATAGTACAGTAGGGGAGGTGCAGTAGTAGTTACAGGTTATAGTACAGTAGGGGAGGTGCAGTAGTAGTTATAGGTTATAGTACAGTAGGGGAGTGTGCAGTAGTAGTTACAGGTTATAGTACAGTAGGGGGAGATGCAGTAGTAGTTACAGGTTATAGTACAGTAGGGGAGGTGCAGTAGTAGTTACAGGTTATAGTACAGTAGGGGGAAGTGCAGTAGTAGTTACAGGTTATAGTACAGTAGGGGGAGGTGCAGTAGTAGTTACAGGTTATAGTACAGTAGGGGAGGTGCAGTAGTAGTTACAGGTTATAGTACAGTAGGGGGAGGTGCAGTAGTAGTTATAGGTTATAGTACAGTAGGGGGAGGTGCAGTAGTAGTTACAGGTTATAGTACAGTAGGGGGAGGTGCAGTAGTAGTTAGTTATAGTACAGTAGGGGGAGGCGCAGTAGTTACAGGTTACATTACAGTGGAGGGAGGTGCAGTAGTTGTAGTAGTTACAGGTTATAGTACAGTAGGGGAGGTGCAGTAGTAGTTACAGGTTATAGTACAGTAGGGGGAGGTGCAGTAGTAGTTACAGGTTATAGTACAGTAGGGGGAGGTGCAGTAGTAGTTACAGGTTATAGTACAGTCGGGGAGGTGCAGTAGTTACAGGTTACATTACAGTGGAGGAGGGCAGTGTGCAGTAGTTGTAGTAGTTACAGGTTATAGTACAGTAGGGGAGGTGCAGTAGTAGTTACAGGTTATAGTACAGTAGGGGGAGGTGCAGTAGTAGTTACAGGTTATAGTACAGTAGGGGGAGGTGCAGTAGTAGTTACATGTTATAGTACAGTAGGGGGAGGTGCAGTAGTAGTTATAGGTTATAGTACAGTAGGGGAGGTGCAGTAGTAGTTATAGGTTATAGTACAGTAGGGGAGGTGCAGTAGTAGTTACAGGTTATAGTACAGTAGGGGGAGGTGCAGTAGTAGTTACAGGTTATAGTACAGTAGGGGAAGGTGCATTAGCAGTTACAGGTTATAGTACAGTAGGGGAAGGTGCATTAGTAGTTACAGGTTATAGTACAGTAGGGGGAGGTGCAGTAGTAGTTAGGTTATAGTACAGTAGGGGGAGGTGCAGTAGTAGTTACAGGTTATAGTACAGTAGGGGAAGTGCAGTAGTAGTTAGTTTATAGTACAGTAGGGGGAGGCGCAGTAGTTACAGGTTACATTACAGTGGAGGGGGTGCAGTAGTTGTAGTAGTTACAGGTTATAGTACAGTAGGGGGAGGTGCAGTAGTAGTTACAGGTTATAGTACAGTAGGGGGAGGTGCAGTAGTAGTTACAGGTTATAGTACAGTAGGGGAGGTGCAGTTAGTTACAGGTTATAGTACAGTAGGGGAGGTGCAGTAGTATTTACAGGTTATAGTACAGTAGGGGAGGTGCAGTAGTAGTTACAGGTTATAGTACAGTAGGGGGAGGTGCAGTAGTAGTTACAGGTTATAGTACAGTAGGGGGAGGTGCAGTAGTAGTTACAGGTTATAGTACAGTAGGGGGAGGTGCAGTAGTAGTTACAGGTTATAGTACAGTAGGGGAGGTGCAGTAGTAGTTACAGGTTATAGTACAGTAGGGGAGGTGCAGTAGTAGTTACAGGTTATAGTACAGTAGGGGGAGGTGCAGTAGTAGTTACAGGTTATAGTACAGTAGGGGGAGGTGCAGTAGTAGTTACAGGTTATAGTACAGTAGGGGGAGGTGCAGTAGTAGTTACAGGTTATAGTACAGTAGGGGGAGGTGCAGTAGTAGTTATAGGTTATAGTACAGTAGGGGAGGTGCAGTAGTTACAGGTTATAGTACAGTAGGGGGAGGTGCAGTAGTAGTTACAGGTTATAGTACAGTAGAGGGAGGTGCAGTAGTAGTTACAGGTTATAGTACAGTAGGGGGAGGTGCAGTAGTTACAGGTTATAGTACAGTAGGGGATGGTGCAGTAGTAGTTACAGGTTATAGTACAGTAGGGGGAGGTGCAGTAGTAGTTACAGGTATAGTACAGTAGGGGGAGGTGCAGTAGTAGTTACCGGTTATAGTACAGTAGGGGGAGGTGCAGTAGTTACAGGTTATAGTACAGTAGGGGGAGGTGCAGTAGTAGTTACAGGTTATAGTACAGTAGGGGAGGTGCAGTAGTAGTTACAGGTTATAGTACAGTAGGGGGAGGTGCAGTAGTAGTTACAGGTTATAGTACAGTAGGGGGAGGTGCAGTAGTAGTTACAGGTATAGTACAGTGGGGGGAGGTGCAGTAGTAGTTACAGGTTATAGTACAGTAGGGGGAGGTGCAGTAGTAGTTACAGGTTATAGTACAGTAGGGGGAGGTGCAGTAGTAGTTACAGGTTATAGTACAGTAGGGGGAGGTGCAGTAGTAGTTACAGGTTATAGTACAGTAGGGGGAGGTGCAGTAGTTACAGGTTATAGTACAGTAGGGGGAGGTGCAGTAGTAGTTACAGGTTATAGTACAGTAGGGGGAGGTGCAGTAGTAGTTACAGGTTATAGTACAGTAGGGGGAGGTGCAGTAGTTACAGGTTATAGTACAGTAGGGGGAGGTGCAGTAGTAGTTACAGGTTATAGTACAGTAGGGGGAGGTGCAGTAGTAGTTACAGGTTATAGTACAGTAGGGGGAGGTGCAGTAGTAGTTATAGGTTAATAGTCAGTAGGGGAGGTGCAGTAGTAGTTACAGGTTATAGTACAGTAGGGGAGGT
>RXON01000554.1:0-39416 GCA_009667805.1 Leptobrachium leishanense
ACAGAGCCTGAGAAGGTTCAATGACAGAGGCCTGAGAAGGCTCAGGGACAGAGGCCTGAGACGGCTTGAGGACAGAAGCCTGAGACGGCTTGGGGACAGAAGCCTGTGAAGGCGCGGAGACAGAAGCCTGTGAAGGCGCGGAGACAGAGGTCTGAGAAGGCGTGGGGACAGAGGCCTGAGAAGGCTTGGGTACAGAGGCCTGAGAAGGCTTGGGTACAGAGGCCTGAGAAGGCTTGGGTACAGAGGCCTGAGAAGGCTTAGGTACAGAGGCCTGAGAAGGCTCAGTGACAGAAGCCTGAGACGGCTTAGTGACAGAAGCCTGAGAAGGCTCAGATACAGAGGCCTGAGAAGGCTCAGAGACATAGGCCTGAGAAGGCTCAGAGACAGAGGCCTGAGAAGGCTCAGAGACAGAGGCCTGAGAAGGCTCAGAGACAGAGGCCTGAGAAGGCTTAGGGACAGAGGCCTGAGAAGGCTTGGGTACAGAGGCCTGAGAAGGCTTGGGTACAGAGGCCTGAGAAGGCTCAGAGACAGAAGCCTGCGACGGCTTAGAGACAGAGGCCTGAGAAGGCGCGGAGACAGAGGCCTGAGAAGGTTCAATGACAGAGGCCTGAGAAGGCTCAGGGACAGAAGCCTGAGACGGCTTGGGGACAGAAGCCTGTGAAGGCGTGGAGACAGAGGCCTGAGAAGGCGCGGAGACAGAGGCCTGAGAAGGTGCGGGGACAGAGGCCTGAGAAGGCGCGGGGACAGAGGCCTGAGAAGGCTTGATGACAAAGGCCGGAGAAATGAACGTGGTTCCTATATAGGTGGTTCTCATGCACCCAATGAACCGGCCAGGCTGCCCTCGAGGGTGACGTGCAGTCTCTATAGGTAATTCCTCTTCTGAATCCACAGAACTCCATTCATCAGAATAGCAATACTCAGAAGCAGATGGGTAAGAGGAGATATGCCGACTGGAAGGCACTGGAGCGGTAAAACAGTTAGCCGTGAGGTGCTGGCTTGGAGTGGTGGGTGTCATACCGGAGGGTAGGACAGACGCTATCTCCATCGGCACAACGGGGTCAGGCTCTGTAGGTACGCTGGGCTCTTCCTCCATCGGTACGGCTGGAACAGATTCTGTGGGCAGGGTGGATTGGAAATCCATACGTTCAGCTTGGTTGGAATCTTGATGCACGGTTTCAGGATTAGCTTCCAAAGATTCAGCTGGGTGGGATTCGGTGGTGGGTTTCTCAGGCAAGTACTTGGCAGACAACGCCTTACTAGGCTTTAGGGGCAAGGACTTGACAGACAAATTTTCTTTCCTGGGCTTGAAGGATGTCGTGTCTCTGAGAGGCAATGTCTTCTTCGGCTTGGTGGGCAGTGCTTTACTAGGAATCAAGGGCACTGCCTTGACGGATGCTGACCTTTTAGGCTTAGTGGGGGAAGACCTGGCAACAAAAGTCTCTTTAGCAGACGCTGATTCAGGTGGGGTGCTAGGTGGCTTGGTTGGGCGTAGAGGGAAGGCCGATAATAAGTGCAAGTCACTCCCACAATAGAAGCACAAGTTGTTTGACCTTCTCCTTTCACGCTCCTCCAGGGTTAGGGGTTCTCTGGGCCCCTTTTTTATAACTGGAACGCACACCTTAGGCGAGATGCCCCTTAAGCCTTTAAGCAGGTCAACAAACAACGTGTCCACTTGCTGCAGGATTTCCTCCATTAACCCCTTCACATAATCCTTTACAGCTTGGCTCACTGCGGGCTCACTGTTTGAAGACTTCCTCATTCTGTCATGCGGACTTTGCTTGGACTGCATGTGTGTGCCCAGATTGCAGTGAGCGGCAATGAATTATGCAGGTTGTGGGGTAAAACAAGATATTTATTACTAATAAACAAAACAGCAGAAATAAATGAATTGGTTCGCTGAGCAGAAAAATGGAGGAAAATACTGAACAGGAAACAGAATAAAAACTGAACTGATAAATGATAAAGTCCAGGGCAAGGTATCCAGATATAGGATAAGGTAATCTCGTGGTCGTGGTATCAAGCAGAAGTCGAGGAATACAGATAGCAGAATAATCAAGAGTCCAGAGCCAGGGGTCATACACGTTAAATCCAAAAAAGGGGGTACTTGCAACAATGATGAGGGTTACCGGTAATCAGAGGTAGGAAAGTTCACAGGAGGGTTCCAGATGGGTACTCGAGAGGGGAATCAGATGGGTGGTCCAGAGGGTATAACCGGTATCAAATCCAGAGGGTCTTCAGCACAAGAGGTTTCCAAACGCAGGTCAACTAGGTACAAAGTCCAGACTTCAATGAGGAAGTCCAGCACATGGGGTGTGACCTCCTTATATACAGGGAAGTTTAGGCAGGATAATATGCAGGTGATGGTCTGATAAAAATGCAAGTAATCAAAGTCCAGAACCGAGCATGGGAAACAAAACAAAGTCCTGGAATCTGCATGAATCATGAAAAAAGAAAAACATAAAGGTGCATCAGAGGGTCAGGGGGTTCGGACCGTGACAGCACCCAGGTGGATCAGGACAGATAGGTGTGAGAGAACCTGTGGATAAGCTCGGCACAATCCTCCACTCCTCCAAAAATTTCCTGTAAAGCTTCTAGATACTCAGCAGCAGTGCAGCCTGGCTTGTCTCTTTTCAGATTTCGGACGACATCTGAAGCAGGACCTCTTAAGCTCTCGATCAACCTTTGTCTCTTCACGGTGTCCGCAACTTCCCATTCTTCCACAGTTTGCACTGCCTGGTCTATCCAAGTGACAAAGTCCTCTTCTCCAGCTGGCACAGGGACCTTACCCGAACAGAACCCCAACTTGCGATACCCGTAATTGGCAGACGCGGCTGAGTTTTGGGCCAACGTTTCCACCAGCTTCCCCATAGTGGTAAAGAATGTAGCCGGAGGGAACCCTGTAGTTGGGGTAGCATCAGGGATCTCGTCTCCTGACGTTGTTGGTCTAGTCACGGGAACATTCGCGTGATAACCACGTGGCGTACTTGGCTGGACCAGTCCAACTTCCACATCGTCGGTCAGCTTCACATTCACGCCCTGAAAACACACTGGAACACCCTTTCTCCACTCAAAAAGAACATATGTGTGAGAAGTCTCTGGGTTCACTTTAATGTCCACTATGAATCCCTGCTGGTCAGGTGCCAACGCTGCCACGGCCTGGCGGATCTGTTCTTCTGCCCAAGTGCCTGCAGGAATGTCCATTACTACACTCAACCCTAACTGGCCATTTTGTGCTTTACACCACTCTGCTGCTTCTTCTGGATCCATATTTAACCCTTTAAATGCATTTTTTTCCAGAGACAGAATCCCGGGCGAGCCCCCACGTGTAGCGCTCACTCCCGGAGGAGCCGCTGAAATTGAACCTCGGGTCAGTCTCCCCGCACTAGGGAATAAATATACTCCAGCACCGTCGTGGATTTTATAAATTATATAGTTTACTAGAATAAATGGCATATAATGAATAACACGGTATACGTAGATATATTTACAGTACTTCGGAATGCGGGTAACGCGCAGCGGAAAAGAAAATACAAGGCTTCGTAATTCGAGAAACGCGCAGCGGAAAAGAAGGAAAAATATATCTGTAACCCCCATTTGTGGTTGGGGAGTGAGTCCCGTACAGGTTATCTTCCAAGGATGTAGGTGTGTGTGTGTGATGGTACCCGGGTACAATATTCAACTGGCCAGTGAGTTATTTATGAGGTATCTTCGACTAGTCAAGTTGGGGCCCTGTGGGTTTTGGAAACAAACAGCAGCGTGCTTTCTATATTCACAACGGCCTGGAAGGCCTCTCACCCATCCGCTAGATACTTGATGCTCCGCTCTACCCAGGACGTCTCTCCACTCGATGTTGACTGGGGTTCTCTTGGTTACTGGATCCGCTGTCTGTCTTTCTGCACCTGCCGCAAGATGTCCATCTCACCACCTTCTCTCCCTGTCCGATCGATCTGCGGTACTCCTAACTCGGGGTCTTCCAGCTTCCTTAATATCAGCGTGGGTAGTCTGGTGAATCACTGGGTCTTCCTCTGATAAGGCTGAATAACCCGGTCTTTAACTCTGTCAGGCCGCCTGCACTCCGGCCTAGTCACTGTCTCATTCTGCTGCACTGCTTCTTGCTCCTCTCACTCCCTGGCGCGCTCTGCCAGCTCTTTCCACGAGGCTCCGAATATCAGTGTCTCTCTCCCACCCACTTCCTGTTCCCCTCCCAAAGCATGCAGGGAAATGTAGTCCCAATGTTCAGTGTCTCACATCGCGCTTGTCTCCCTCCGGTGGCCAAAAATAAGTACTACATGGCAGGGGATTTTAAAACCAGCGCTACACTCTCCCCCTCCTAGAACTCTTGGGTCCCTCCAAGGAGGTACAACAGTTGCATTACATTTCAACACATATTAGGCAACATATACAGGCTCAGCAGCAAGCATACAATGGGTTAGATACACTTCCTCAAGTTGACTCATGCTTTGGACTACCTCAGCTAACATAGCAGACACTTCGGGCAACCTTCGCACTGTGGTGACAGCCTCTTCAGTGCTATGTCCTGGTGAGTCGTAGGTGAGTCTCTGGGGCGGTTGAACAGAGCGTTTTGGTTCTGGCTCAATCAGTTCCTCTGTTCCAACCATTCCTTGGGTTCTTTTCAGTTCAATTAGATCTCTCGATGAAGCTCGCCTTGACCTTTCTCGAGAAGGCTTATCATCCTGGAGACGAATGCAGTATTTAGTGCTCTTAGCGCATCCCACGTCAAACTCATACCTGGAGAACAAATTTTTCGACTTGAGTATTGGAGACTGAACCCGCTTCTTCCGCTTGAACGAGATAGGAGCATCTTTAGGGTAGAACCGTTCAGCTTGAATCACTTTTTAGTCACTTCCCCCCTAGATCAGTAGTGGAGAGGTGCTTAACAGAAGCCACTTACCCGATTGACATCCGTGCCTTCAAATTTACTGAAGAGTCAGTCACATTACATACGCTGTCGGAATCTCTCTCACTTGTCCGTTTCAAAACTCTTCCAGAGATTATTTCGGGGACTTCTCTGGACTGCATAACCTTCCTTCCACCAAATTTCCTGTAAAGCTTCTAGATACTCAGCAGCAGTGCAGCCTGGCTTGTCTCTTTTCAGATTTCAGACGACATCTGAAGCAGGACCTCTTAAGCTCTCGATCAACCTTTGTCTCTTCACGGTGTCCGCAACTTCCCATTCTTCCACAGCTTGCACTGCCTGGTCTATCCAAGTGACAAAGTCCTCTTCTCCAGCTGGCACAGGGACCTTACCCGAACAGAACCCCAACTTGCGATACCCGTAATTGGCAGACGCGGCTGAGTTTTGGGCCAACGTTTCCACCAGCTTCCCCATAGTGGTAAAGAATGTAGCCGGAGGGAACCCTGTAGTTGGGGTAGCATCAGGGATCTCGTCTCCTGACGTTGTTGGTCTAGTCACGGGAACATTCGCGTGATCACCACGTGGCGTACTTGGCTGGACCAGTCCAACTTCCACATCGTCGGTCAGCTTCACATTCACGCCCTGAAAACACACTGGAACACCCTTTTTCCACTCATAAAGAACATATGTGTGAGAAGTCTCTGGGTTCACTTTAATGTCCACTATGAATCCCTGCTGGTCAGGTGCCAACGCTGCCACGGCCTGGCGGATCTGTTCTTCTGCCCAAGTGCCTGCAGTAATGTCCATTACTACACTCAATCCTAACTGGCCATTTTGTGCTTTACACCACTCTGCTGCTTCTTCTGGATCCATATTTAACCCTTTAAATGCGGTTTTTCCAGAGACAGAATCCCGGGCGAGCCCCCACGTGTAGCGCTCACTCCCGGAGGAGCCGCTGAAATTGAACCTCGGGTCAGTCTCCCCGCACTAGGGAATAAATATACTCCAGCACCGTCGTGGATTTTATAAATTATATAGTTTACTAGAATAAATGGCATATAATGAATAACACGGTATACGTAGATATATTTACAGTACTTCGGAATGCGGGAAACGCGCAGCGGAAAAGAAAATACAAGGCTTTGTAATTCGAGAAACGCGCAGCGGAAAAGAAGGAAAAATATATCTGTAACCCCCTTTTGTGGTTGGGGAGTGAGTCCCATACAGGTTATCTCCCAAGGATGTAGGTGTGTGTGTGTGATGGTACCCGGGTACAATATTCAACTGGCCAGTGAGTTATTTATGAGGTATCTTCGACTAGTCAAGTTGGGGCCCTGTGGGTTTTGGAAACAAACAGCAGCGTGCTTTCTATATTCACAACGGCCTGGAAGGCCTCTCACCCATCCGCTAGATACTTGTGTGACGGTGGGCCTGACCTGACATGGCACAGAAGGGGTGTGAGCTACTTGAGCAGTTAACAGACATGACTGAATAAACAAAAACAAGGGATTTATTTACAACAGCAAAGTATATAAACAGCAAGGATCAAGAAAAACACACATGAAACTAAAGACCTGAGCACTAGAAATAAACTAAAATACTGAGATACAAATACCAAAACATAGAACCAGATCAGAACGAAATGCATGAAACAGATAGCTAATCAAAAAGCAACAACATGAGAGGGCTAAATACTAGAGCAACATAAGCAAGAACATAAACCGGATTTAAACTAGAGAAAACATGAATATCAGACATGAACATGAACCAAGAACATAGACCTGAATATAGACAGAAGAACTAAGAAAGAATATATTAAATGCAAACATCACCTAAGCAAGACAGACCTGAGCATGAATGCATGAGCTGAGTACACTGAAGCAGGATCAGGATCAGAATGAAGCTAGAATCACAGTGAGGCTTGAATCAAGACTAGGAATACAGAACAAACTGAGAACATGGATCAGACTGAGAACAAGGATAAACTGGAGGCTAGGATCAGAGAGAATACCAAAATGAGGCAGCGCCCTTCTTAGGGCGATGCCTGCTTATATACAGAGTCCACTTAAACAATTGAGTCCAGGTGAGGTCCAGGCTTGAACGTGAATCAAAGGTCCAGAACTTGGATGCAATATCCATAGAAGCCAGAGGGGGCGCCAGAGACCCAGGACGTGACAACTTGATGCTCCGCTCTACCCAGGACGTCTCTCCACTCGATGTTGACTGGGGTTCTCTTGGTTACTGGATCCGCTGTCTGTCTTTCTGTACCTGCCGCAAGATGTCCAGCTCACCGCCTTCTCTCCCTGTCCGATCGATCTGCGGTACTCCTAACTCGGGGTCTTCCAGCTTCCTCAATATCAGCGTGGGTAGTCTGGTGAATCACTGGGTCTTCCTCTGATAAGGCTGAATAACCCGGTCTTTAACTCTGTCAGGCCGCCTGCACTCCGGCCTAGTCACTGTCTCATTCTGCTGCACTGCGTCTTGCTCCTCTCACTCCCTGGCGCGCTCTGCCAGCTCTTTCCACGAGGCTCCGGATATCAGTGTCTCTCTCCCACCCACTTCCTGTTCCCCTCCCAAAGCATGCCGGGAAATGTAGTCCCAATGTTCAGTGTCTCACATCGCGCTTGTCTCCCTCCAGTGGCCAAAAATAAGTACTACACGGCAGGGGATTTTAAAACCAGCGCTACACACATATCACACATAATAAAGATCATGTAACTCTTTCACATTCATATAAGAAACATGTCCTGTTACTCTGTATATTCATTATATCCGCAATACATTTTAATGTTTGTCTTTTGCCGTTTTCATTGATAATATCCATAGATAATAGAAAAATTCACTTTAACCCAAGCGGGGTTGGATGCTCTGCAGATTACCCAGGTGAGGCTGTGGATATTCCTCACATTACCCAGGTGAAGCTGTGACATGGGTGTCCGCAGGATGGGGCAAGGGGGGCGCTCGCCCCCCCCTGGAACTGCCCATAACTCACAGCACAGCCTGCAGCACGTTTCATCGCTGGTTAACGAGATGATTTGCTGCAGGCTCCTCCCAGTCTAATTGTGGCAGCTCTCTAAGACCTCATGGCCGCCTAGCCCCTCCTACCAACAGACTGGCCCTATGATGGAGCGAGCAGGGCCCTCTTGGAAATTTGCAGGAGGAAATCATTCAGCAGCAGGGCAGGCAGCATGTGGCTCTTAGGAGGCTGCTCAGGCCTGCTTACAGAGGATGCTGCTGTGCTTCTCTCTCCTCCTGCTGATTCCCATTGCTCCAGGCCGCCTCCAGGAAGAGAGTTGCCTCGCACCACTAAGTGGAGGTAAAATAGCCAAGGAGGAGGGGGGATAGTGATCTGCTAAACATGGCTGAGTGCTGTGGCAGATCACCTGGAATCCCAAGGACAGAGAATCTCCGCAGCAGCAGCAGCAGCAGCAGCAGCAGCAGCAGCAGCAGCACAGCAGCAGCAGCAGCAGCAGCTGCAGCAGCAGCTGCAGCAGCAGCTGCAGCAGCAGCATGTGGTACTGAGTCACAGACAGTGCAGAGCCTTCACTGATTTACTGCCTCTTTCCCTGCTGTGGTGGGGGGGGGCTCCCTGTCCCATGTAAAGATAAGAAAATCTGCAGGGTGAGCTGAGAGGGGCTTAACTTTCAGCTCTGACAGGAACTGTGTCTGCACTTAACTCTTCCCTTCCTCGCCCCCTTATAATAAGGGATTATTAAATGGTTAATTCCTTCAAAACACATTGAGGGTCCGGAGTTTCCACCCCCCCTCGCTTTACACTGGTCACATATTTTATATATATTTATTTATTTATATTATCCACTGTGAATATCCCACACTTTCAGACACTGAAGCACCTGTACTAGAACATCTGATGCTTTAATTGATGGTCTGTACAGTGTACAACACCACAGTATAGTAACACCCCTGGGTGTTTGTCTCCTGCTCAGTACCGCAGACTGTCAGCTTTATAGTCAAAGTTTTAATTTATTAAACTTTCATCAGGATCTGTGGAGCCGACAGTCTGCTGTACTGGAAATGAGACAGAGGATTTCTGCATAATGTGAGTATATTGCTATATCCACAGCACGTTTGGTGACGCTGCCCGTCCGTCACTTTGTTTTTTTTAACAAAAAACACTGTTCTGCTTCGCTTTCCTAATATCCCTCATTTTAAGAACGTCTTCATTCAGGGTGTGCAGGGGTCTTTTTAGGGGCTCCTCCATATATTCAGGGTGTGTGGGTGTGGTTTTAGGGTCTCCCCCATATATTTGGGGTATGTGGGTGTCTTTATAGGAGCTCCTCCATATATTCAGGGTGTGTGGGTGTCTTTTTAGGGGCTCCTCCATATATTCAGGGTGTGTGGGTGTCTTTTTAGGGGCTCCTCCATATATTCAGGGTGTGTGGGTGTCTTTTTAGGGGCTCCTCCATATATTCAGGGTGTGTGGGTGTCTTTTTAGGGGCTCCTCCATATATTCAGGGTGTGCGGGTGTCTTTTTAGGGGCTCCTCCATATATTCACAGTGTGTGGGTGTCTTTTTAGGGGCTCCTCCATATATTCAGGGTGTGCAGGGGTCTTTTTAGGGGCTCCTCTATATATTCGGGGTGGGTGTCTTTTTAGGGGTTCCTCCATATATTCAGGGTGTGCGGGTGTCTTTTTAGGGGCTCCTCCATATATTCAGGGTGTGTGGGTGTCGTTTTAGGGGCTCCTCAATATATTCATGGTGTGCGGGTGTCTTTTTAGGGTCTCGCCCATATATTCGGGGTATGTGGGTGTCTTTTTAGGAGCTCCTCCATCTATTCAGGGTGTGCGGGTGTGTTTAAGGGGCTCCTCCATATATTCAGGGTGTGCGGGTGTCTTTTTAGGGGCTCGCCCATATATTTGGGTATGTGGGTGTCTTTTTAGGAGCTCCTCCATCTATTCAGGGTGTGCGGGTGTTTTTAGGGGCTCCTCCATATATTCAGGGTGTTAGGGTGTCTTTTTAGGGGTTCCTCCATATATTCAGGGTGTGCGGGTGTCTTTTTAGGGGCTCATCCATATATTCAGAGTGTGCGGGTGTCTTTAGGGGCTCCTCCATATATTCAGGGTGTTACTGTGTCTTTTTAGGGGTTTCTCCATAAATTCAGGGTGTGCGGGTGCCTTTTAAGGGACTCCTCCATATATTCAGGGTGCGCGGGTGTCGTTTTAGGGGCTCCTCCATATATTCAGGGTGTGCGGGTGTCGTTTTAGGAGCTCCTCCATATATTCACGATGTGTGGGTGTCTTTTTAGGGGCTCCTCAATATATTCACGGTGTGTGGGTGTGTTTAGGGGCTCCTCCATATATTTAGGTATGAGGGTGTATATTATAGGGCAGAATATGGATGTCATTAAATTCCCCCCCCCCTGGAAAATTTTCTGCGGACGCCCATGAGCTGTGGATTGTCCTCAGATTACCCAAGTGAAGCTGTGGATAGTCCTCAGATTACCCGGGTGAGGCTGTGGATAGTCCTCATATTACCCGGGTGAAGCTACAGATTTTTATCTGGAAGATAACAAAATTCGATTTTAACCATACAGGGTTGGACGTCTGCAGATCATCCGGGTAAAGTGCAAATTTTTCAGCTCTTCCAGACTGTTATCCAGGGGCAGTTGGTTAGTCCTAAAATTACCCGGGTAAAGTCTGAATTTTCCATTTTTTTGCAGCTTTACCCAGCCGTTTTGTGTAATGTCAGGATTACCTGGATAATTATAGGATTAAACGCACTTCGGGCTTTACCTGTAACATATATTTATATATAAAAATACACATGATAAATAGATAGTTACCCAGTTCCGACAGTTACTTTATAACAAAATGTTACATAAAGTTATTATTAATATTTGGGTCAGATTAGTAGGAGCAGGATAACCCCCTGCACGGCTATTTCTCCAGCCCAGTAACTTAGTCCTGAGACTTGCAAACCCCGGGTAAATTACAGGTGCGGATCCAGTAAATCCAATGTATTTATGTGCTGGTTGCACAGCGCTGCTACGGAATATGTTGGTGCTTTATAAATAAGTACCATGTGCCCCGGTGCGCTGGCTCTGCATCGTGCTGGACTGAACGTACCTCCTGTGCTGCTTCAAGCTCGATCCAGGGAGTTCCTAGAGCTTCTGAAGCTGGAAGGAAACTGGCCCCTGTATTTACATGTTGATGTCTCCTCCTCCCCGTCTTGCAGCATCTCAACAAGTGTAAACAGCAACTCCCATCCACAGCTCTGTAACCCGTTACATGTACAGTAAAACCTGGGATTAAAAGTAACTTGGTTTCAGAGCGTTTTGCAAGAAGAGCAACAATTTAATATAAATTATAACTTGATAAACGAGCGAGATCTTGTAATACGAGCAGTAAGTATGCTTTGTCTGCCGAGTGTCACGTCACAACTGAGGCCGCGGTCACACGCGTGCACTGAGTGCATCCACTGAGTGCGTCTTTGTGACCTTTAATCCCTGCGTCCGTCCCAGCATTCTGACAGCTCGATGGGGAGGGTCACACGGTGTAACGTGCGTAATAGTATCGCATCTTACTCCGGACTAGGGATGAGCTGTTCGGTTCGATCGTTTCGGGGTTCGATTCGAACATCGCCTGTTCGCATGTTCGAGAACTATGAACATTTCCGCGTGTTTACCGCATGTTCGTCCACAATGGACCACAATGCACTTTTCCACTGGCCTGAAGATTGTAATTGGCTACAGCCTTGCAACGGACCACAGGTCAGGTGCAAGACAGGTTCAAGACTATGCCAATCACGGCTCAGAGTCCTGATTGGGCAAATTTTGCCTAATCATGGGCTAACAGAGCTAAATCCCGCAGCACACTATACAAGGCTTCACACAGCGCTTCGGCACGTGTTTGAGAGGAGATTGTTCTTGTGTTAATGTGTGTTCTCACTGCCAGTCTGCCACCAGCTACTGGGGGGGGGTCTCATTTCTACATATTTCTGGGAATTGTTCTAATCCGTGTGTTCTCACTGGCTGCCACCAAGTATTTTGGGGGGTCAGTAATTTCTACAAAATATTTGGGAATTGTTATAATCCGTGTGTTCTCACTGGCTGCCACCAAGTATTTTGGGGGGTCAGTAATTTCTACAAAATATTTGGGAATTGTTATAATCCGTGTGTTCTCACTGCCACCAAGTATTTTGGGGGTCAGTAATTTCTACAAAATATTTGGGAATTGTTATAATCTGTGTGTTCTCACTGCCACCAAGTATTTTGGGGGTCAGTAATTTCTACAAAATATTTGGAAATTGTTATAATCTGTGTGTTCTCACTGCCACCAAGTATTTTGGGGGGTCAGTAATTTCTACAAAATATTTGGGAATTGTTATAATCTGTGTGTTCTCACTGCCACCAAGTATTTTGGGGGTCAGTAATTTCTACAAAATATTTGGGAATTGTTCTAATCCGTGTGTTCTCACTGCCACCCAGTATTTTGGGGGTCAGTAATTTCTACAAAATATTTGGGAATTGTTATAATCTGTGTGTTCTCACTGCCACCAAGTATTTTGGGGGGTCAGTAATTTCTACAAAATATTTGGGAATTGTTATAATCCGTGTGTTCTCATTGCCACCAAGTATTTTGGGGGTCAGTAATTTCTACAAAATATTTGGGAATTGTTTTAATCCATGTGTTCTCACTGCCACCAAGTATTTTGGGGGGTCAGTAATTTCTACAAAATATTTGGGAATTGTTATAATCCGTGTGTTCTCATTGCCACCAAGTATTTTGGGGGTCAGTAATTTCTACAAAATATTTGGGAATTGTTATAATCTGTGTGTTCTCACTGCCACCAAGTATTTTGGGGGGGCGGTAATTTCGACAAAATATCTGGGAATTGTGGTAATCTGTGTCTTGTCACTGCCACCCATCAGGGGGTCTCACTGATTTATAGGAGGTTTCTGAGACTTGTAATCTGTGGCTTCTCACTGCCACCCATCAAGGGGTCTCACTGATTTATAGGAGGTTTCTGAGACTTGTAATCTGTGGCTTCTCACTGCCACCCATCAAGGGGTCTCACTGATTTATAGGAGGTTTCTGAGATTTGTAATCTGTGGCTGCTCACTGCCACCCATCAGGGGGTCACACTGATTTATAGGAGGGAATTGTAATCGGTGTCTTGTCACTGGCTGCCAGCTATCAGGGTGTCTCACTGAGTTATACCAGAGTTCTGTAAATCTTTAATCTTTATACCAGAGTTGAATCAGAGTTCTGTATATATTTAATCTATATATCACTCACCAACTACAGTGCTCTGATTCAATCTCTGAGGTTGAGGAAGGGAATATAATGAACCTAGAGGAAGGGGGTGCCAGTGTCACACTAATAACTGGCACTCATGTTGCCCCAGCAGCTGCAGCATACTGCCAAGTTGGCTCCAGTGACGAGGAGATAGGGGGTGATGACAATGATGATGAGGTCACTGACTTCACCTGGGTGCCTGATCGATCAGAGGAGTCAAGTGAGGAGGAGGAGGAGGAGGCATAACAAACACAAGGCACAACATCCTCTATGACCAACCGTAGCACTAGCCAGTCCAAGGCATCAGATGTCAGAGCTGCTCAGATGCAGAGCGCTGTTGTCTCAAAGCACACATCCAGGAACTCTGCTGTCTGGGAGTTCTTTAAGAAATGTGCAGCAGACCGCACCGTTGCCATTTGTAATCTATGTCAGATGAGGCTCAAGCGTGGGAAAGACACCGAAAGCTTGGGTACCACATGCCTGAGGGAACATATGACCACCTGCCACGCATCCCGTTGGCGCAAACCATTGCGTAGGTCCTCCTCACCTGTCTCTACCCCCACTATATGTCCTGATGTCCTGCCATGTCATTGACTCCAACCTCCACTGATAGGGATGATGCTACAGTAATGGATGTACCAGGTCCTTCCTCATAATGTGACAGCATCCCATCAACTGAAGATTTACGCAGTCAGATTACGTTGTCCCAGCTGCTGCAGCATAAGAAAAAATATAGTCCCAACCATCCCCAAGCACAGCGTCTAAATGCCAGCTTAGCAAAATTACTCGCATTGCAGCTGCTGCCTATTTTTGCTGAATGTGCTGTACTACAGTGGCATGTTCCAAAACGCCATTACTTTTCACGGAAGGCCATTCCAGCACTATACCAGCACGTGGAAGACAATGTTATCAAGTCATTGGGAAAGGCAGTCAGCAGCAAGGTGCATGTGACTTTAGACACGTGGTCCAGCAAGCATGGACAGGGTCGTTACATTTCCTTCACGGCACACTGGGTAACTCTGATTGCAGCTGGGAGGGATCCAAGACTGGGCTCTGTGCTGGAGCTTGTTCATCCACTACGCCTCCAGAAAGCTGCTTGTATGAGGTCTGTCTGCTCCACCACCACCTCTCCCTCTTCCTCCTCCTCCTTCTCTGTCTCTGGCGAAGTGGCAGTTAAACCGAGTATTAGTGGCAGGGGCTACGCAATGGCTCAAGCAAAAAGATGCCATACTGTGCTTGAGCTGGTTTGTTTAGGGGACAGGAGCCACACCGGGCCAGAAATTCTGTTAGTTCTGCAGGGGCAGGTGCAGAGATTGTTCCCATCTCTGATGGTTCCCAGCAAGTGTTCACCTGGCAGAAATTCAAAGAGAATTCCACCTTCCCACAAACCGTCTGATCTGTGACATGCCCACCAGGTGGAACTCGACATTAGCAATGCTGTAGCGTCTGCACAAGCAGCAGAGGGCCATCAATGAGTACCTGTGTGAGTATGGCACAAGGACAGGTTCAGGTCAACTTGTTTTTTTTTTTTTCCCCCGCAGTGGCTGATGATCAAGGATGCATGCACTGTACTGTCACCATGTGAGGAGGCAATGAGGATGGTGAGCAGGGACAGTGCATGCATCAGTGACACAATTCCTTTAGTGTTCCTGCTGGAGCACACTCTGCTGGGAATTATAGATGTGGCTCTAGAGGCAGAGCAGCGGGAGGAAGAGGAGGCCTTCCCTAGCTCTGAAGGCCCCAGTCTTTCCGCAGACGGCATTCCAGCGGGTCTGCACAAGCAGCAGAGGGCCATCAACGAGTACCTGTGTGAGTATGGCACAAGGACAGGTTCAGGTCAACTTGGTTTTTTTTCTCCCCCGCAGTGGCTGATGATCAAGGATGCATGCACTGTACTGTCACCATGTGAGGAGGCAACGAGGATGGTGAGCAGGGACAGTGCATGCATCAGTGACACAATTCCTTTAGTGTTCCTGCTGGAGCACACTCTGCGGGGTATTATAGATGTGGCTCTAGAGGCAGAGCAGCGGGAGAAAGAGGAGGCCTTCCCTAGCTCTGAAGGCCCCAGTCTTTCCACAGACAGCATTCCAGCGGGTCCTCCTCACATCAGACAGGAGGAGGAGGAGGAGGAATATTTACCTAGTGGGGGCATTGAAGGTGGGGATTCCTCAAGGGAGGGTTTTGTGTGCCCAGAAACTCAAGGACTAGTACGTGGCTGGGAGGAGGAAGTGCACGATGGGGTCATCCTCATCATTGACCAGGAATACTCGGAAGCTAATGCCACCTCCAACCTATGCTGCATGGGCTCCCTTAACCTGCAAAGCCTGGTAAAGGATCCCAGGATTCGTGCTATCAAGGAGAGGGATCTTTACTGGTTGGCAACCCTTCTTGATCCACGATACAAGGGTAAAGTTGCAGAGCTCATCCTGCCCACACAGAGGGAGCACAGGATGAAAAAACTTGACGCTCTAAAGCGACACTTGTGTAACACCTTTCGAGGCACTGGTAGGTTACCAAGTGATGACACAGGTGCTTCTGAGGCTGCGGATGATCAGAGGAATAGAGGTGAAGGCCGGGGCCGCTTGACTGATGCCTTTTTAATTTTTTTTAGTCCACGACGCCTAGGGACGTCAAATGTAGGCACCCATTGCCAGCGTCTTTACCGTATGGTGCAGGACTACCTAGGGGCAAGGGCAGACCTGGATACATTTCCAGCAGATGATCCACTGGCTTACTGGGTGTTGAGATTGGATCACTGGCCAGAACTTAGCCAATATGCTCTGCAGCTACTAGGTTGCCCTTCATCCAGCATGCTTTCTGAAAGGACGTTCAGTGCCGCTGGAGGTTTTGTCACAGACAAAAGAGTGCATCTGTCCACCGACTCTGTAGACCGGCTGACATTTATAATAATGAATCAGTCCTGGATCATCAGCTATCAATCCCCTGATGCTGACGTAACGGAATAGATCGGGGATCTATTCTGCATTCACAAAACCTCCACCACTGAACTCTTCTACAATACCACAAAAGGGTTACGGTGTAAAGGCACTTGCTGCCATGAAAGGCACATTATTTGGGTGCACTGACGCCATTACCAGATTTATATCATTTAAATTTTTTGAACCGCAGGGTCCAACCCTGCACTCTTCCACAATAGCACAAAAGAGTTACGGTGTGAAGGCACTTGCTGCCACCAAAGGCACAATATTTGGCTGCACTGACACTGACGCCTATATTACCAGATTTATATCATTTTAATTTTTTGAACCACAGGGTCCAACCCTGCACTCTTCCACAATACTACAAAAGGGTTACGGTGTGAAGGCACTTGCTGCCATGAAAGGCACAATATTTGGGTGCACTGACGCCTGTACCAGATTTATATCATTTGAATTTTTTGAACCGCAGGGTCCAACCCTGCACTCTTCCACAATACCACAGAGGGGTTAAGGTGTGACGGCACTGTTGCCGACACTAAAGGCCCAATTTTAAAGCACCTATTGTTACTTTCATCCAAAGCCTGCATAAGTTTCACCACAATTTAGCCAAAAAATCACTAAACTTGTTCTGCGTGTCCTAAAAGGTCTCCTCTTTTAATACAGGCTGCCGCCCCAAGCAGTTATTTATGAATAGATTAAAGGAAAACCGTTTACCGTTATTTGAAACGTCATTTTTTATTATTAAATGTTTCTATACATCCTACATATCCGCCACTTCACGGGCAGGTTATGGGCACCTCCTAGGCACGATATTTGAAGGAATTTTTTGTTTTTAATTTTAACCCTTATTTCATGGAAAACTCCCAGTCCCTTTTAAAAACGTATTTTTTTAAACTTTTTGTCCTTGTTTCCTGTCCCCCAGGGCACTACCCGGACCCCCATACACCTTTTATGGCAAATATCTTGCATATATATCCTCTTGGAGGGCACTCTAAAAACCGAACTTTTGAGTCCCATTGAGTTCGGTTCATGTTCGAGTTCGAACTCGAACTTTCAAAATTGTTCGAGTTCGAATGTGAACCGAACACGGGGGTGTTCGGCTGATCCCTACTCCGGACGTGCTAAAACCCTCCCCAACAGATAGCAGTGATCCCATTGGTGATAAACATCCTGCAGTGTATCTCAGAATTTCCCGTCCTCCTCCTCCCTTTCTCCCTCCCTCCCCCCTGCCACGATTCTTCTCAAAGGTAAAGTGCAGGTTAATTCATTTTATTTTTCTTTATACTGTGCAGTATTTTTTATCACTGTTATCATTTTCATATGAATAAGTCGTTGTGGAATGAATCGTCCAAAATTTGTCGAACTGCCTGCTCTCTGAATAGCCGAATGGCCTCGAAATTGCATCGTATGGGAAAATTCACTATTTGGTGACATTTTGAGGCCAGATCGGCTCTCTCTGAATAACCCCTACAGAGAACAAGTTGTCAGGATGTGCAGAGGTGGCAGCGTAGGTATAGGGGGGCCTGAGCCCAGTATGCAGGGGGGCCGATATCAGGAAGGGTGGAACAGGGTGAATGAGCTGGTATTGACCGGTATAGGGAAGCTGATAGGGATCCAGGTAATCAGGTTCAGGTGAGGTCTGATGCCACTCTGCCTGGCAGAGCAATGTCAGGAGGAAAGCTTGGAGTCTTTATTCATGGGTGTGTCACCTAACCTGTGGAATGTGTGTTTAACTGCTTATTAACTGGTTCAGGGATGAGGGCAGCACTCTTCAAGAAGCTGCCACATGCAGGTAATGACACAGGAACGGATCCTGACAGGCACGGGTCCTGACAACAGTATCGGCGAGGACCCTGCTCAAGAGCTTACATTCTAATTGAACATCCAAATCTGTCTGGAACAAAAAATGTAAAAAATAATCCCAGAAATGAAGACGATTCTAGAGGATCTGAAAACGAGTGTTTGAAGTTTTTTTTTATAAGGAATTTGTTACAATTTGTTAATTCTGTGTCTGCGAAACAAAACACACAGAAAAGCTCAGACATAGATTTCTGCTAAAGTGTCGTTTATCGAACACCAAAAACAGAGTTTATTTTTGATTTATGGGTCTCGTGTATTAATCTTAAACATGTCACCCCTCACACGGCTGGGAATCATGAGAGTTACAGCGCACAGCACCTGAATAATATCATTTTGGATATAAAATCCCTTACAAGTAATTGGAAAATGCAATTTATGTTCCTCATCGCATAAGCTATCTGTCCCCTCCACCCTGTGCCTGCTAATTCCTGCTTCTTTTATGTGTTGACCTGCCCGGTTATACCCTGAGTCAAATGATGTTGAACCCAACCATGAGCGTCCACTGAAATTTTCCCAGGCGGGGGGGGGGGAGGGTTTAATTGCATCCATATTCTGCCCTATTGACAATGTCATGAAGGGGACAGTCATAAAATAAAGCGTAGTAATACAAAGGCTGCGAAACATGATGCAAGTCTAATAGAAGAATAAAGGTGTAAGTGTCTGATCTGAGTGTTGCATTTTCTAGTCTGTTAACGCTATTCAATGCACCGCACTAGTCACACACCCAGGATCAAGGCACTAAAGAAAGGGTTTTTATAAGGCCAGCTCTGTATACACAAACCATGACCCCCCACACAGATACTGGCACACACAACAGGCCCCCCACTCCAAACATACATACATATATACATATACACACACGAGACAGCAGGAGGGGGAGTGCTGCCAGCGAGTGTGTGAGCCAGCCCAAAGAAGTGTGTGGGGGCCGGAGCAGGGTCCCCCCTCTCCTCTTAGATTGTAAGCTCCTGAGCAGGGTCCCCTCTCCTCTTAGATTGTAAACTCTGGAGCAGGGTCCCCTCTACTCTTAGATTGTAAGCTCTGGAGCAGGCTCCCCTCTCCTCTTAGATTGTAAACTCTGGAGCAGGGTCCCCTCTCCTCTCAGATTGTAAGCTCTGGAGCAGGGTCCCCTCTCCTCTCAGATTGTAAGCTCTGGAGCAGGGTCCCCTCTCCTCTTACATTGTAAGCTCTGGAGCAGGGTCCCCTCTCCTCTTAGATTGTAAGCTCTGGAGCAGGGTCCCCTCTCCTCTTAGATTGTAAGCTCTGGAGCAGTGTCCCCTCTACTCTTAGATTGTAAGCTCTGGGGCAGGGTCCCCTCTCCTCTTAGATTGTAAGCTCTGGGGCAGGGTCCCCCCTCCTCTTAGATTGTAAGCTCTGGAGCAGGGTCCCCTCTCCTCTTAGATTGCAAGCGCTGGAGCAGGGTCCCCTCTCCTCTTAGATTGCAAGCTCTGGAGCAGTGTCCCCTCTCCTCTTAGATTGTAAGCTCTGGGGCAGGGTCCCCTCTCCTCTTAGATTGTAAGCTCTGGGGCAGGGTCCCCCCTCCTCTTAGATTGTAAGCTCTGGAGCAGGGTCCCCTCTCCTCTTAGATTGCAAGCTCTGGAGCAGGGTCCCCTCTCCTCTTAGATTGTAAGCTCTGGAGCAGGGTCCCCTCTCCTCTTAGATTGCAAGCTCTGGAGCAGGGTCCCCTCTCCTCTTAGATTGTAAGCTCTGGAGCAGGGTCCCCCCCTCTACTATTAGATTGTAAGCTCTGGAGCAGGGTCCCCCCCTCTACTATTAGATTGTAAACTCTGGAGCAGGGTCCCTCTCCTCTTAGATTGTAAGCTCCTAAGCAGGGTCCCCTCTCCACTTAGATTGCAAGCTCTGGCTCTCCTCTTAGATTGTAAGCTCTGGAGCAGGGTCCCCTCTCATCTTAGATTGTAAGCTCTGGAGCAGGGTCCTCATCCCCACTGCCCAGGCAAGACCCTGCCTAGAGCACCTGTATACTGCCAATATTGCCCTGGCCTTTACCTCATGCAAGCTCTGTGAGCTTAACACAGGCCCCCACCAGATTTCTATTAATCATTTTGTATCCCTGTTCCCCAGATAAACTAGACCTCAGATCAGGGGCCTCTCATTATTAAAGACAGTGGCATCATGCTTAAGAAAAATTTATTTATTTGAAAATCAAAATAATCACCTTTTTTCTTCTGCCCAGCATCCCAGTCTGTGGCCCATAGGAGCAGCTGCACCTGCATCTCAGCTCTGCCTCTTCCACTTCATGTGGGTGGATGTTTTGGAGGATTTATTCTCAGATGGACTATTGTATTTAGGTATTTTTCCTCATTGTGGGTTTAGTTGTCACCGGTTACTATATTGAATACAATTTATATGCAGTTTTTCTGTGACCATTTGCTGCTTAAGGGTATTTTTTCTATTTTGATGGTGATCCATGCACATCTTACCCACATCTTCATCCCAATTTGTCTGTTTTTTATGCTTATTTTGTGTGTATTTTTGTTTCTATGTTTTCAATAATTATATTTGTATGGGGACCCAATCCCCTCTAGTAACTTTCCACGTACTGCTGTACATCGGTTGGTTATAAGTTTTTAGACATGTGCATTCGTTATAGTACTAATACGTTTTCGTCCGAATTTTCAGATGTTTTTGTATTCGTGCAGCTAACGATATCCGAAACCCTTCACTCCAAATTACAAAGGAAACGAAAGGAAAATGCATTACATTTTCGTTTCAGTTCTTTTGTAATATTATTTGATTCTGATGCTGGACAGGACTCCCTGTGATTAGCAGATGCCGAGTGCCCGATTGTGCTGTTTGAAGGGAGATTAACTGGACAGACTATCTCCTTCAGTACATACACAAACACACACACACAGTGCCTCTCCCCATCTGTTTAACTTTATAAGCTGTTAATTAGTGGAATCTTTAACAATATAATGTCTGGATCTGTAAGGATCGCCACGCTCTGGCCCCTGTCACTCATGCTAACCCTGCACCATGAACAATGCACCTTCCTGAAACCTTCTGTATGTTCCCAGCATCATGGCCCTGGATCCACACCTGCCCTTCATCCTCCCTGATTAGCCCTGCATATAAGGGAGTCCCGCCCTCAACCCTGCACTTCCACATTGAAGTTCCTGACTGCGATACCTGTAACAGATCTCTGTACCCGGACAGGGTCACATCTGCCAAATGCTGCTTCCTCGCTGGACACCCAGTTTCTCCTCGTGACTCTCACACCTTTCTCTTGTACCTTAGCCGCAGCTCAAGGCCCGGTGTATGTAGAGAGCCTGACTAGCACCCCCAGAAATAAGCCGAAGCTGTAGACCTGGAGCCTTTCCTTGGCACAGCGGGCAGAAGATTCCTGGTACTCCAAAACATGAGTCGTGACTTCAAGCTTGGTCAGAATAGAACTGACTGTTTATTACACAACACAGAGATACACTCAACCACCAACCTCATTTACATACAATCAAGCAGATAACTGCACAAATCAGATTAACTACCCAGGACCTTCAAACAATGGAGAATGGGGGAAGAGAAAGCACGTAAACAAAAGGAATCTCTTACTGAGAGAATTTACACAATAGCAGGTACTAATACAGAGATCTACACTATACAGGGAATAACACACAGACATCAGAAATCTTTAGTTAACTGGCATATATATAAAACGGGGAAAATCACATTGGGTACTTATAAAAATAAGGGCTAACGAACTTTTAATAACACACAAATAAATAAACACTTGAACTGTTGTACTGCGCTACAGCGTAGTGGCGGCCGTCCCGTCACAATACCTATCTACTAAAGCTCCCTGAAACCTCCTGACAATCTCCTGAATTCCCTACCAAAGACCCCAAGGACCTTCTGCTATAATCTGGACTCTCATTGCTTCACATACCGGAACCCTCCCATCCTGCTCCCCCTCTGCCCCCCATCTAAGACTCCCCGTGTACCAGACCCCTTGCTGAACCCTGACCACTCTATTGCCTGTACCTTGTCTGATTCCATGCTACCGTGTTTATTTGCAATAAACACTCTTTGTTATCCTGAACCTGCCTCCATCACTGCATCCTGGGCTCACAACCCCATCCTGCTACACCACTCGCAGTCTACATGTGACAGGATCTATAAGAGGTGTAAGGAGCTATGTAGGCACTTATCTCCCCAGGGGGCCGTCACTGATAACAGGCATTTTATGGTTAATGATTCTTCCAGTGACTGCTTGTAAAATTATACAGGGGGCCAGGTATCTATCTCCCCTTCTAATCAAACTCTAGTTTGTGGCTCTTGAGTTCTCAGTCCGGCACATAGAGGAAAGGATCGTGTCTCAGCCTGTAAAATATTTCTGGTGCATCTGACTTTACAGTTAGGGAAAAAACGCAATTATATACAACACAGGGAACATTTTACATTGCATTTTAAAAGGGAATTGGTTCATATAAATCAAGGGGAACGAAATATATATATATATATATATATATAATATTTCGTTCCCCCTTGATTTATATGAACCAATTCCCTTTTAAAATGCAATGTAAAATATTCCCTGTGTTGTATATAATTGCGTTTTTTCCCTAACTGTAAAGTCAGATGCACCAGAAATATTTTACAGGCCGACATTTATATGAACGAATTTCCTTTAAAATGCAATGTAAAATGTTGCCTGTGCTGTATCTGTGTTTTCCCTGATGTGTTTCATAGTAAGATAACACCTGGGTGAGCTTTGCAGACACTTTGCTCCATGCAGGGCCGTCCACATTTTGAAATCACAGGGAGTCCTGTGTGGCACTGACAGGGCAGGATCATCCCTCTGCCTGCCCTGTATAATATTTCTCATGCTAGCAGAATTTACAACCTCCCAGAGATGCCATCATGCCATGTACTCTGCTGCTGTTTGAGGTCAGAGGGAATGTAACAATTTCATTATATTATGCAGGTGGGAAACCATGTTACATCTCTCCAGGATACATTACTGCCTTAATATAATAATTGTTATATTTGTATTTCTCCTTTGATGTCAAACAGCATCAGAGTATGTGTATCACTGGGTGCTTGTAAAGTCTGGATGCATTATACAACTTCTCTCACCTGAAAGCTGCAAAAAGTAAGCGGCCAGTGTGGTGACTTCATACACACATAGCTGTCATTTTTCCCTGACATCATTATATGTTGTATTCTGGGTTTTACTGGCTTTGTGAAGCTGCTGTTTGCCTCTGATCTGTTGCACATGGCCCCTGTGTAACACTAGTGGCACAGATCCCCTGACCTAATATGCCCAACACCAGTGAAACAAATCACATTGCAAACCCAGTCTCAGAAGACCTGGTGCAGAGTCCAGACTGCACTGAGCTCACATTTCAGACACAGGAGGGAAGATCTTTATCTGTGCCTCAAAGCGATTCTTTTGCTTAAAATGCAATAAATAATATACTTAAAATATATATTTTTTAAAAGAACATTTAATTTTTTTTAAAAAAGTGTGGTCTCCTCATTCAGTGGTACAAAAAGATCCCTAACTGCTGTGTCACAAAATAAACAGTCAGAAGGCATGTTGTAGCACAGAAAGAAAACTTCTTTATTGTGCAAAAGGAGTAAGACCATGTTTCAGGCCTGCAGGACTTTTCTCAATACTTTTTCCCTTGCTTATTAATTTTTTTTTAAGTTACAGTGAGCAGTAACGCCAGGTCAAGGCTTCAACCCTTGTTACTCCCCATTCACACACCATTCATTCATTATAGCTCCCTCTACACATTCATTTCATACAACACTCATACTTAATTTACATTTTTGACTACTGAAGCGAATAAATTATATATTTTTTTGTATTATTACTATAGGTAGATATAATTTCCCTCCTGCAATACTATGATTATTACTATAGGTAGATATAATTTGCCTCGTGCATTACTAGGATTATTACTATAGGTAGATATAATTTCCCTCCTGCATTAGTGTGAATATTACTATAGGTAGATATAGTTTGCCTCCTGCAATCCTATGATTATTACTATAGGTAGATATAATTTGCCTCCTGCAATACTAGGATTATTACTATAGGTAGATATAATTGGCCTCCTGCATTACTATGATTATTACTATAGGTAGATATAATTTGCCTCCTGCAATACTCAGATTATTACTATAGGTAGATATAATTTGCCTCCTGCATTAGTATGATTATTACTATAGGTAGATATAATTTCCCTCCTGCATTAGTGTGATTATTACTATAGGTAGATATAATTTGCCTCCTGCAATACTAGGATTATTACTATAGGTAGATATAATTTCCCTACTGCATTAGTATGATTATTACTATCGGTAGATATAATTTCCCTCCTGCAATACTATGATTATTACTATAGGTAGATATAATTTCCCTCCTGCATTAGTGTGATTTTTAATACAGGTAGATATAATTTGCCTCCAGAATTAGTAGGATTATTACTATAGGTAGATATAATTTGCCTCCTGCAATACTAGGATTATTACTATAGGTAGATATAATTTGCCTAATGCAATACTAGATTACTATAGGTAGATATAATTTGCCTCCTGCAATACTAGGATTATTACTATAGGTAGATATAATTTGCCTCCTGCAATACTAGGATTATTACTATAGGTAGATATAATTTGCCTCCTGCATTAGTATGATTATTACTATAGGTAGATATATTTTCCC
The DNA here is from genome assembly GCA_009667805.1 of Leptobrachium leishanense. Classification (NCBI taxonomy): domain Eukaryota; kingdom Metazoa; phylum Chordata; class Amphibia; order Anura; family Megophryidae; genus Leptobrachium; species Leptobrachium leishanense. The sequence continues at coordinate 24,622 of RXON01000554.1, forward strand.
TCCTCCATTAGTAGGATTATTACTATAGAGATATAATTTGCCACCTGCATTAGTATGATTATTACTATAGGTAGATATAATTTCCCTCCTGCATTAATATGATTATTACTATAGGTAGATATAATTTCCCTCCTGCATTAGTATGATTATTACTATAGGTAGATATAATTTCCCTCCTGCATTAGTATGATTATTACTATAGGTAGATATAATTTCCTCCTGCATTAGTATGATTATTACTATGGTAGATATAATTTCCCTCCTGCATTAGTAGGATTATTACTATAGGTAGATATAATTTCCCTCCTGCATTAGTATGATTATTACTATAGGTAGATATAATTTCCCTCCTGCATTAGTATGATTATTACTATAGGTAGATATAATTTCCCTCCTGCATTAGTAGGATTATTACTATAGGTAGATATAATTTCCCTCCTGCAATACTAGGATTATTACTATAGGTAGATATCATTTCCCTCCTGCAATACTAGGATTATTACTATAGGTAGATATAATTTGCCTCCTGCATTAGTATGATTATTACTATAGGTAGATATAATTTGCCTCCTGCATACTAGGATTATTACTATAGGTAGATATAATTTGCCTCGCATTACTATGATTATTACTATAGGTAGATATAATTTGCCTCCTGCATTATATGATTATTACTATAGGTAGATATAATTTCCTCCTGCATTAGTATGATTTTTACTATAGGTAGATATAATTTCCCTCCTGCATTAGTATGATTATTACTATAGGTAGATATAATTTCCCTCCTGCATTAGTAGGATTATTACTATAGGTAGATATAATTTCCCTCCTGCATTAGTGTGATTATTACTATAGGTAGATATAATTTCCCTCCTGCATTAGTGTGATTATTACTATAGGTAGATATAATTTCCCTCCTGCATTAGTAGGATTATTACTAAGGTAGATATAATTTCCCTCCTGCATTAGTGTGATTATTACTATAGGTAGATAATTCCCTCCTGCATTAGTATGATTATTACTATAGGTAGATATAATTTCCCTCCTGCATTAGTAGGATTATTACTATAGTAGATATAATTTCCCTCCTGCAATTAGTAGATTATTACTATAGGTAGATATAATTTGCCTAATGCAATACTAGATTACTATAGGTAGATATAATTTGCCTCCTGCAATACTAGGATTATTACTATAGGTAGATATAATTTGCCTCCTGCAATACTAGGATTATTACTATAGGTAGATATAATTTGCCTCCTGCATTAGTATGATTATTACTATAGGTAGATATATTTTCCCTCCTCCATTAGTAGGATTATTACTATAGGTAGATATAATTTGCCACCTGCATTAGTATGATTATTACTATAGGTAGATATAATTTCCCTCCTGCATTAATATGATTATTACTATAGGTAGATATAATTTCCCTCCTGCATTAGTATGATTATTACTATAGGTAGATATAATTTCCCTCCTGCATTAGTATGATTATTACTATAGGTAGATATAATTTCCCTCCTGCATTAGTATGATTATTACTATAGGTAGATATAATTTCCCTCCTGCATTAGTAGGATTATTACTATAGGTAGATATAATTTCCCTCCTGCATTAGTATGATTATTACTATAGGTAGATATAATTTCCCTCCTGCATTAGTATGATTATTACTATAGGTAGATATAATTTCCCTCCTGCATTAGTAGGATTATTACTATAGGTAGATATATTTTCCCTCCTGCAATACTAGGATTATTACTATAGGTAGATATCATTTCCCTCCTGCAATACTAGGATTATTACTATAGGTAGATATAATTTGCCTCCTGCATTAGTATGATTATTACTATAGGTAGATATAATTTGCCTCCTGCATTAGTAGGATTATTACTATAGGTAGATATAATTTGCCTCCTGCATTACTATGATTATTACTATAGGTAGATATAATTTGCCTCCTGCATTAATATGATTATTACTATAGGTAGATATAATTTCCCTCCTGCATTAGTATGATTTTTACTATAGGTAGATATAATTTCCCTCCTGCATTAGTATGATTATTACTATAGGTAGATATAATTTCCCTCCTGCATTAGTAGGATTATTACTATAGGTAGATATAATTTCCCTCCTGCATTAGTGTGATTATTACTATAGGTAGATATAATTTCCCTCCTGCATTAGTGTGATTATTACTATAGGTAGATATAATTTCCCTCCTGCATTAGTAGGATTATTACTATAGGTAGATATAATTTCCCTCCTGCATTAGTGTGATTATTACTATAGGTAGATATAATTTCCCTCCTGCATTAGTATGATTATTACTATAGGTAGATATAATTTCCCTCCTGCATTAGTAGGATTATTACTATAGGTAGATATAATTTCCCTCCTGCATTAGTATGATTATTACTATAGGTAGATATAATTTCCCTCCTGCATTAGAAGGATTATTACTATAGTAGATATAATTTCCCTCTGCATTAGTGTGATTATTACTATAGGTAGATATAATTTCCCTCCTGCATTAGTATTGATTATTACTATAGGTAGATATAATTTCCCTCCTGCATTAGTAGGATTATTACTATAGGTAGATATAATTTCCCTCCTGCATTAGTGTGATTATTACTATAGGTAGATATAATTTCCCTCCTGCATAGTAGGATTATTACTATATAGGTAGATATAATTTCCCTCCTGCATTAGTAGGATTATTACTATAGGTAGATATAATTTCCCTCCTGCATTAGTGTGATTATTACTATAGGTAGAATAATTTCCCTCCTGCATTAGTGTGATTATTACTATAGGTAGAATAATTTCCCTCCTGCATTAGTAGGATATTACTATAGGTAGATATAATTTGCCTCCTGCATTAGTATGAATATTACTATAGGTAGATATAATTTCCTCCTGCATTAGTAGGATTATTACTATAGGTAGATATATTTCCCTCCTGCATTAGTAGGATTATTACTATAGGTAGATATAATTTCCTCCTGCATTAGTAGGATTATTACTATAGGTAGATATAATTTGCCTCCTGCATTAGTAGGATTATTACTATAGGTAGATATAATTTGCCTCCTGCATTAGTAGGATTATTACTATAGGTAGATATAATTTGCCTCCTGCATTAGTAGGATTATTACTATAGGTAGATATAATTTGCCTCCTCCATTAGTAGGATTATTACTATAGGTAGATATAATTTGCCTCCTGCATTAGTAGGATTATTACTATAGGTAGATATAATTTGCCTCCTGCATTAGTAGGATTTAACTATAGGTAGATATAATTTGCCTCCTGCATTAGTATGTGAGTGTATGTAAAATGGTGCCTGTGCTGTATATCAAATTGTGTAATGCGTTTGTAAAGTATGTAATTTTGGTAAAGATATAAGGGAACAATCCTTTTGCACAATAAAGCAGTTTTCTTTCTGTGCTACAACATGCCTTCTGACTGTTTATTTTGTGACACAGCAGTTGGCAGCATTGAGAAAGGAAGCTTATAAAGTTAAACAGATGGGGAAGAGGCACTGTTTGTGTATGTCCTGAAGGAGATGTGCTGTTTGAAGGGAGATTAACTGGACAGACTATCACAGGGAGTCCTGTCCACACTGTCCAGCATAAGAAACAAATAATATTACAATATTACATTAGGAGGCTCACTGATAATTTAGACAGGGGCCCTGCAAACCTGCCAGGGTGAGCTCCAGCTACTGCCCCATGTCTGCACCACAAAGCGCTGCCACTGTGCCAGAGACACTAAGTTAACACACATTGTGACCCTTTACTTACAAGGTGCTCAGTTTTATAATGGAAAAACTTACTGTCAGAGCATGCAGTCATTTTATGTTCTCCTGAACCTTCTAGGAAGTCATGTAATGTGTAAATATATATATTAATATCACACATTCACCATAATTTCAAAAAATATAAAAATGATTTGGGGAAATACTATAACATCCAATCCATTTTGAGTTTTGATATACATAAATAAATTAAGCTATATAACTCTACAAATAATGTAAAGTCACTGAAATGTTGGTTACAGGATTAGTGTGATTATTACTATAGGTAGATATAATTTGCCTCCTGCAATACTAGGATTATTACTATAGGTAGATATAATTTGCCTCCTGCAATACTATGATTATTACTATAGGTAGATATAATTTCCCTCCTGCATTAGTAGGATTATTACTATAGGTAGATATAATTTGCCTCCTGCATTAGTATGATTATTACTATAGGTAGATATAATTTGCCTCCTGCATTAGTAGGATTATTACTATAGGTAGATATAATTTCCCTCCTGCATTAGTTTGATTATTACTATAGGTAGATATAATTTCCCTTCTGCATTAGTATGATTATTACTATAGGTAGATATAATTTCCCTCCTGCAATACTATGATTATTACTATAGGTAGATATAATTTCCCTCCTGCATTAGTTTGATTATTACTATAGGTAGATATAATTTCCCTCCTGCATTAGTATGATTATTACTATAGGTAGATATAATTTGCCTCCTGCAATACTAGGATTATTACTATAGGTAGATATAATTTCTCTCCTGCATTAGTGTGATTATTACTATAGGTAGATATAATTTGCCTCCTGCAATACTCAGATTATTACTATAGGTAGATATAATTTGCCTCCTGCATTAGTAGGATTATTACTATAGGTAGATATAATTTGCCTCCTGCAATACTAGGATTATTACTATAGGTAGATATAATTTCCCTCCTGCATTAGTGTGATTATTACTATAGGTAGATATCACTTCCCTCCTGCATTAGTATGATTATTACTATAGGTAGATATAATTTGCCTCCTGCAATACTAGGATTATTACTATAGGTAGATATAATTTCCCTCCTGCATTAGTATGATTATTACTATAGGTAGATATAATTTCCCTCCTGCATTAGTATGATTATTACTATAGGTAGATATAATTTGCCTCCTGCAATACTAGGATTATTACTATAGGTAGATATAATTTGCCTCCTGCAATACTCGGATTATTACTATAGGTAGATATAATTTGCCTCCTGCATTAGTATGATTATTACTATAGGTAGATATCATTTCCCTCCTGCATTAGTATGATTATTACTATAGGTAGATATAATTTCCCTCCTGCATTAGTGTGATTATTACTATAGGTAGATATAATTTCCCTCCTGCATTAGTAGGATTATTACTATAGGTAGATATAATTTCCCTCCGGCATTAGTAGGATTATTACTATAGGTAGATATAATTTCCCTCCTGCATTAGTAGGATTATTACTATAGGTAGATATAATTTCCCTCCTGCATTAGTATGATTATTACTGTCACGGTGGGTCAGGGGATGGGGCGCCTGGCAGCAGCTTCCTCGCTGCTCGCTGGCCAGGCGCCGAATGTAAACGCTTCCGGGTGCGCTCATGTGGACGCCGAGGGCGGGGCCTGGCGTTATGACGCGGACGCCGCCGGGTTAAAACCCAGTCTCACCATTATACCGGTGCCCTGACGTGGTATTCACCTCCCGCAGAGCTCTTGTGAATATTTGGCTATTACCTGTGTATGACTCTTGGCTTTGGCAAACGAACCTCCTGTGTATAACCCTTGGCATTGGCAAACGAACCCTCCTGTGTATGACCCTTGGCATTGGCAAACGAACCCTCCTGTGTATGACCCTTGGCATTGGCAAACGAACCCTCCTGTGTATGACCCTTGGCATTGGCAAACGAACCCTCCTGTGTATGACCCTTGGCATTGGCAAACGAACCCTCCTGTGTATGACCCTTGGCATTGGCAAACGAACCCTCCTGTGTATGACCCTTGGCATTGGCAAACGAACCCTCCTGTGTATGACCCTTGGCATTGGCAAACGAACCCTCCTGTGTATGACTCTTGGCATTGGCAAACGAACCCTTCTGTGTATAACCCCTGGTATTGGCATTTACCCTGCTCTAGGTTCTGCCCTTAACGTTGGTACCGAGGTCAGTCTATGTGGCACCCTAAGCACACATCAGATTATCTCTGCTATTACTAAAGTCCTAGGGAGGACTTGTGATCTGTTCTGTACCCCTGTCTGGTGTTTCCCTTTCTTTATCTGTTACCTGCTTAATTGTCTATATAGCTTTGCCGACCATTCAAGGATCGGAAGAGTAGAAAGTGAGCTACATAAAGAGATCAATATCTTGGTAGTCAGAAGGATTTGTGACAATACTCTATTCCATACCTCTGTCTGGTGTTACTCCTTGTTTATCTATTGTCTGGTTAATTGTCTTTCTAGTTTTGCCGACCATTCAAGGATCGGAAGGGTAGAGAGCGGTCTGCGTAAAGGGACCACACTTTTGGTAATCAGAGGGATCCGTGACATTACGTCAGGGCCAATGGATCCCGCAGACCTCTCTAACCAGCTGGCACGTATCGCAGCCAGACAAGAGGAACAAGACCATAGGATGGACCAGATTTCTCTCGCTCTGCAAACCCTGTTAAATCGGTCCAATACAGGTACCACAAACCCTCCAGATCCAGTATTACCTAGGGTCAGTTCCGTTCCCCCTGAAGGACATAGGCTTAGTATGAAGGCACCCCTACGCTATGATGGTACACCAAGCCTTTGTCGGGGTTTTTTGACTCAACTCGAGATCTTGTTTGAGAACAATCCAGGTTCTTGTATGTCTGATAAAGCCAAAGTAGGATATCTGATTAATCATTTAACAGAAAAAGCTTTATTGTGGGCTACGCCGTTATGGGAAAATAAGAAACCCATCATTTATGACTATGAGGGTTTTTCCTTTGAGTTAAAACGTACCTTTGATCCCTCTAGAAGGGCTACCAATGCGGGTAGGTCCTTGTTTCACATCAAACAAGGTAATAAGAGGGTCGCCGACTATGCCATAGAGTTTAAGACTTTGACTTCTGAGGTACTTTGGCCGAACGACGTTTTAACCTTAGCCTTTACCGAAGGCTTGAACGAGGCTTTTATGTTTGAGCTGGCTCCCTTAAAATTACCAGAAAGTCTGGACCACCTGATAGACTTCTGTATAGCCATGGACGATCAAATCAGGGAAAGGAGACACCCCAGAGATAGACCCAGAAGGGTCTTGCCTCCTTTACCCTCGTTACCCAGACACACCAGTACGTCAGGTGGTTCGGAGAATGTGAAAACAGAGTTGCCAGTCGTTGAACCCATGCAAATAGGGAAGACAGGTATTTCAGAAGCAGAAAGAGCGCACAGAAGAGAAAAGGGGCTCTGCTTCTATTGTGCAGGGGCAGATCACTTCCGCCTTCAATGTCCTCAGAGACCCAGGGTTAGCAGGGCTGAACATAGCAAATTAGGATTCAGAACAGGAAACACCCAGGTTATCGGTTCTCTGTATGCCTCCTTTGTGGATAATGAGAAAAAAAATCCAGGATTCTGTTACCGATCTCCCTAACCTGGGAGGGGGTTCACCTCAAGACTGAGGCGTTCTTAGACTCTGGGGCCTCAGGCAATTTTATGGATAAGAATTTTGCTGCCAAAAACCTCCTACCTCTGGTTCTCAAGGAAAGACCTCTAATGGTGGAGGCCATAGATGGTAAACCCCTGTCATGTCCACATATCACTCACGACACAGTCGATGTATGTATGAAAACAGGAGTTTTGCACCAGGAAACAATAAGATTTCAAATTATTGAATCACCCTCATGTCCTGTCGTTCTTGGGCTTCCATGGCTAACAGAGCACAACCCAGTTGTCGATTGGGTCCAGAGAGACATAAAATGTTGGGGTCAGAGTTGTCAGTCTAAGTGCCTAGGCAGAGTCAATGTGATTGGTAGCCTCAATATTGCCACAGCCCCTCCTTTGTCCACAGAGGTCCCTGAATGTTACCTGGCATTAAAGGAGGTGTTCTCTAAAGCCAGGACTGAGGTCCTACCACCACATCGTCCATATGACTGTGCCATTGATTTACTCCCCCGTACGATGCCTCCTAGGGGTCACGTATATCCTTTATCACAAGAGAGAACGACATTATGGAGGAATACATAAGGGAGAATCTGGAACGAGGATTCATTAGACGGTCCTCCTCTCCAGCAGGAGCAGGTTTCTTTTTTGTTTCCAAGAAAGAGGGAGATCTGCGACCTTGCATCGATTATAGGGGTTTGAATAGGATCACTATAAGAAATGCATATCCCATACCTCTCATAACAGAATTGTTCGACCGATTAAAAGGGGCCCGTGTCTATACGAAGCTTGATTTACGCGGAGCGTACAACCTGGTCAGGGTTAAAAAGGGAGACGAATGGAAAACGGTTTTTAATACACGTAGCGGGCATTATGAATACCTGGTGATGCCTTTTGGGTTGTGTAATGCACCAGCCGTCTTTCAGGACCTTATAAACGACACTCTAAGGGAGTTTCTGCAAGAATTCGTCATAGTATATCTGGATGATATCCTGATATACTCTCCTGATGTGGACACTCATCATGTCCACGTGAAACAAGTCTTGAAAAAACTATTGAAGGCTGGATTGTACTGTAAGCTAGAAAAATGTCTATTCGACATAGTAACTGTGCAATTCCTTGGTTATATAATAACCCCTGGGGGTTTTCAAATGGATCCTAAGAAGCTCTCAGCTATTCTTGACTGGCCTCTACCCCAAGGACTTAAAGCCATTCAGAGGTTTCTGGGGTTACGAACTATTACCGAAGGTTCATTAAAGATTTTTCGGCCTTGGTGGCCCCCTCACGGCTATGACAAAGAAAGGGGTGGGAAATCAGAAATGGACACCTCAAGCCACTCAAGCCTTTGAGGCACTAAAGCAAGCGTTCACTACTGCCCCTGTTCTCCGACATCCAGATCCGGCTCTGCCTTTCCAAGTAGAAGTTGACGCCTCCGAACTAGGTCTTGGTGCAGTCTTGTCCCAAAGGGAGGCTCCTGACAAACCCTTGCATTCATGCGGCTTCTATTCTCGGAAGTTGTCCCCGGCAGAGAAGAACTATGACATTGGGAATAGAGAATTGTTAGCAGTCATCGCGGCCTTGGCCGAATGGAGATACTTATTAGAGGGGTCTAAGGACCCCATCGTTATCATAACCGACCATAAGAATCTCACGTACATTGGAGATGCCAAACGTTTAAATTCCAGACAAGCGAGATGGTCATTGTTTCTTTCAAGTTTTAATTTCGTGCTTACCTATAGACCTGGGTCCAGAAACGTTAAAGCAGACGCATTGTCGAGACAGTATGAGTCTTATGAACATAATATCCAAGATCAGCATCCCATTGTACCCCAGGAAAGGATCATAGCCGCTACCACGATTAGTGTCTCGTCTCCTCTAATGAAAAGGTTGCAGACCGTCCAGGGTGCAGCTCCTGGGGGAAAACCTCCTGCGAGACTCTTTGTACCTGAGAACGAAAGAGAGGAAGTACTTAACATCTATCATGATAATAAAACTTCCGGGCATATGGGTATCACCAAGACTGTGTCTAGTATCAGTAAACTCCTCTGGTGGCCCACGTTGCGCCGAGATGTCAAAGATTACATTGCCGTGTGCGAAGTGTGCACAAGGCAGAAAAGTCCCAAAACAGCACCCATTGGCTTACTCCAGCCTTTGCCGATCCCCGAACGACCCTGGTCACATGTAGCCATGGATTTTATAGTAGAGTTACCTGAGTCAAGAGGAATACAGTGATACTTACGATCATAGATCGATTTTCCAAGATGGGCCACTATGTTCCTCTTCGGAAACTACCTTCGGCAGCTGAACTGGTGCCCATTTTCATTGCCAACGTGGTCCGCATACACGGTGTCCCTCTGGAGATTGTCTCTGATAGGGGGACCCAATTCATCTCCGGATTCTGGAGAGGGTTTTGTAAGAACGTGGGGATAGACCTCTCTTTCTCTTCGGCTTATCACCCCCAGACCAACGGAGCAGCAGAACGAGCAAACCAAAATATAGAGAAATATCTCAGGTGCTTTATCTCAGAACAACAAGATAACTGGTCAGACCTGCTACCATGGGCAGAATATGCTTTGAACAGCGCAGTGAGTGAATCCACAGGACATTCTCCTTTCTTCGCTGTTTATGGTTTTGATCCTCCCGTGCTCCCCGCCACGTTTCCTGATACCACGATTCCTGCTTTAGATGAGCAACTGGCATCATTGAAAGAGAAATCAATAACCTGGATCGGCGCAAATATTGCTCTCTGGGATCCCGGATTCTCGCATATATATATACAATAGAAGAAGAACAATAATAGTGCAACACTGTTTGGTAAAATATACTATGAATGTAGGTGATGAACACCCCACTTACAAGTGTAGAGCCGGGCACTGGCTCTAAGTGGGTCCAGACATGTGGGTGATTGTCTTCAGTTTCTTAGGTGACCCCCACCTTACAGCAAGATTTTTTCTTTTTCTTTGTCCAAGGTTTAGACAATGGAAAGGAGAACAGGAAGAAAAATCCTTGTGTAGGTCCACAAATTAAAGGTCACAATTTTATGTACAGTTGGAGTTGTACTCACATTTTGTGGAGCTCACATAGCTCATAGATATAGGCCCATAGGTTTTTTTTTGGGGGGAGAAAACCCAGATGAAAAACCACCAATGCTTGCAGGATTCGATGAAGCAGGAATCAGGATTGGAGATGAAAAAATCAGGTTTATTTAAAATATAATTAAAATTGCCTCCAGAACGCGTTTCGCCGCATCAAAAAGCGGCTTCATCAGCTGGATTCCAGCTGATGAAGCCGCTTTTTGATGCGGCGAAACGCGTTCTGGAGGCAATTTTAATTATATTTTAAATAAACCTGATTTTTTCATCTCCAATCCTGATTCCTGCTTCATCGAATCCTGCAAACATTGGTGGTTTTTCATCTGGGTTTTCTCCCCCCAAAAAAAAACCTATGGGCCTATATCTATGAGCTATGTGAGCTCCACAAAATGTGAGTACAACTCCAACTGTACATAAAATTGTGACCTTTAATTTGTGGACCTACACAAGGATTTTTCTTCCTGTTCTCCTTTCCATTGTCTAAACCTTGGACAAAGAAAAAGAAAAAATCTTGCTGTAAGGTGGGGGTCACCTAAGAAACTGAAGACAATCACCCACATGTCTGGACCCACTTAGAGCCAGTGCCCGGCTCTACACTTGTAAGTGGGGTGTTCATCACCTACATTCATAGTATATTTTACCAAACAGTGTTGCACTATTATTGTTCTTCTTCTATTGTATATATATATGCGAGAATCCGGGATCCCAGAGAGCAATATTTGCGCCGATCCAGGTTATTGATTTCATTATTGTGTGCAATGGTATAGGGGAAACCACTATATCCTGAGATTGGCTATCTGGGCACCCTGGTGGTGGATGCATGTTGTGTGGCGCTGCACCATTTGCTGTTTATATCATTGAAAGAGACTTGGGGGAGAGTGAGAAGGGCACTGGAGGAGAGTAGTGCCATCCAGAAAACTAAGGCCGACAGACACAGGAGGCAGGCACCCGTGTATCAAGTTGGGGACAGGGTTTGGCTGTCTTCACGTAACATCAAGCTCTTAGTGCCTTCCATGAAGTTGGCTCCTAGGTATATCGGCCCCTATAAGATTCTACGGCGACTCAACCCTGTCTCCTATGCTTTGGCGTTACCCCCCCATTTTAAGATACACAATGTATTCCATGTAAACCTTTTAAAGCCGTTGTTATGTAACCGGTACACCAAGGTCCATGCTCCACCGCCTCCTGTCTCTGTGGAGGGCGAGGAGGAGTTCAAAGTTAAGGCCATTCTGGGTGCCAGGATGTCTAGGGGGTCTTTGCAGTACTTGGTCGATTGGGTGGGTTACGGTCCGGAGGATCGTTCTTGGGTACCGGCTGCGGAAGTCCATGCTCCTAGGCTAGTGAAGGCCTTCTATTTGGCGCACCCCCGTGCCCCTGGGGGTCGTCCAGTGGCCGCCCCTGGAGGGGGGTTCTGTCACGGTGGGTCAGGGGATGGGGCGCCTGGCAGCAGCTTCCTCGCTGCTCGCTGGCCAGGCGCCGAATGTAAACGCTTCCGGGTGCGCTCACGTGGGACGCCGAGGGGCGGGGCCTGGCGTTATGACGCGGACCCGCCGGGTTTAAAACCCAGTCTCACCATTATACCGGTGCCCTGACGTGGTATTCACCTCCCGCAGAGCTCTTGTGAATATTTGGCTATTACCTGTGTATGACTCTTGGCTTTGGCAAACGAACCTCCTGTGTATAACCCTTGGCATTGGCAAACAAACCCTCCTGTGTATGACCCTTGGCATTGGCAAATGAACCCTCCTGTGTATGACCCTTGGCATTGGCAAACGAACCCTCCTGTGTATGACCCTTGGCATTGGCAAACGAACCCTCCTGTGTATGACCCTTGGCATTGGCAAACGAACCCTCCTGTGTATGACCCTTGGCATTGGCAAACGAACCCTCCTGTGTATGACCCTTGGCATTGGCAAACGAACCCTCCTGTGTATGACTCTTGGCATTGGCAAACGAACCCTTCTGTGTATAACCCTGGTATTGGCATTTACCCTGCTCTAGGTTCTGCCCTTAACGTTGGTACCGAGGTCAGTCTATGTGGCACCCTAAGCACACATCAGATTATCTCTGCTATTACTAAAGTCCTAGGGAGGACTTGTGATCTGTTCTGTACCCCTGTCTGGTGTTTCCCTTTCTTTATCTGTTACCTGCTTAATTGTCTATATAGCTTTGCCGACCATTCAAGGATCGGAAGAGTAGAAAGTGAGCTACATAAAGAGATCAATATCTTGGTAGTCAGAAGGATTCGTGACAATACTCTATTCCATACCTCTGTCTGGTGTTACTCCTTGTTTATCTATTGTCTGGTTAATTGTCTTTCTAGTTTTGCCGACCATTCAAGGATCGGAAGGGTAGAGAGCGGTCTGCGTAAAGGGACCACACTTTTGGTAATCAGAGGGATCCGTGACAATTACTATAGGTAGATATAATTTCCCTCCTGCATTAGTAGGATTATTACTATAGGTAGATATAATTTCCCTCCTGCATTAGTATGATTATTACTATAGGTAGATATCATTTCCCTCCTGCATTAGTATGATTATTACTATAGGTAGATATAATTTCCCTCCTGCATTAGTAGGATTATTACTATAGGTAGATATAATTTCCCTCCTGCATTAGTAGGATTATTACTATAGGTAGATATCATTTCCCTCCTGCATTAGTAGGATTATTACTATAGGTAGATATAATTTCCCTCCTGCATTAGTAGGATTATTACTATAGGTAGATATAATTTGCCTCCTGCATTAGTAGGATTATTACTATAGGTAGATATAATTTCCCTCCTGCATTAGTAGGATTATTACTATAGGTAGATATAATTTCCCTCCTGCATTAGTATGATTATTACTATAGGAGATATAATTCCCTCCTGCATTAGTAGGATTATTACTATAGGTAGATATAATTTCCCTCCTGCATTAGTAGGATTATTACTATAGGTAGATATAATTTCCCTCCTGCATTAGTAGGATTATTACTATAGGTAGATATAATTTGCCTCCTGCATTAGTAGGATTTAACTATAGGTAGATATAATTTGCCTCCTGCATTAGTATGTGAGTGTATGTAAAATGGTGCCTGTGCTGTATATCAAATTGTGTAATGCGTTTGTAAAGTATGTAATTTTGGAAAAGATATAAGGGAACAATCCTTTTGCACAATAAAGCAGTTTTCTTTCTGTGCTACAACATGCCTTCTGACTGTTTATTTTGTGACACAGCAGTTGGCAGCATTGAGAAAGGAAGTTTATAAAGTTAAACAGATGGGGAGAGGCACTGTTTGTGTATGTACTGAAGGAGATGTGCTGTTTGAAGGGAGATTAACTGGACAGACTATCACAGGGAGTCCTGTCCACACTGTCCAGCATAAGAAACAAATAATATTACAATATTACATTAGGAGGCTCGCTGATAATTTAGACAGGGGCCCTGCAAACCTGCCAGGGGTGAGCTCCAGCTACTGCCCCATGTCTGCACCACAAAGCGCTGCCACTGTGCCAGAGACACTAAGTTAACACACTTTGTGACCCTTTATTTATTTACAATTACAAGGTGCTCCGTTTTATAATGAAAAAACTTACTGTCAGAGCATGCAGTCATTTTATGTTCTCCTGAACCTTCTAGGAAGTCATGTAAATATATATATTAATATCACACATTCACCATAATTTCAAACAATATAAAAAGGATTTGGGGAAATACTATAACATCCAATCCATTTTGAGTTTTGGTATACATAAATAAATTAAGCTATATAACTCTACAAATAATGTAAAGTCACTGAAATGTTGGTTACAGGATTTTTAATATGGATACTTAATAAAACTACAAGTTTTTAATTACCCTCCTGTTAAAGTACTCAAGTGTATCCTACATCTTTTGGATATATATAATAATCCTAGTATTGCAGGAGGGAAATTCTATCTACCTATAGTAGTAATCACACTAATGCAGGAGGCAAATTATATCTACCTATAGTAATAATCCTAGTATTGCAGGAGGCAAATTATATCTACCTATAGTAATAATCCTAGTATTGCAGGAGGCAAATTATATCTACCTATAGTAATAATCCTAGTATTGCAGGAGGCAAATTATATCTACCTATAGTAATAATCATACTGTCACGTTGGCCCCGCACCCCCCCGGCGCCTGGCAGCAGCTTCCTCGCTGCTCGCTGGCCAGGCGCCGAGTGATATTGCGGTCGCTTCCGCACACGTGGGGACGCC
>RXON01000555.1:0-47446 GCA_009667805.1 Leptobrachium leishanense
CCTCTGTTCTTCAGAGTGGTAGTCTTTAAGGGGTTGAATAATTGTGTCAATGAAGAATTCACAAAAGAAACATTTACTACTGTATTACAAAACCAATTGATGTCATTTTAGTTGCATATGGTTCTTTAAAAAGTCCTTGTAGGATTTCATTCTGAATACAATTACAAATGTACACTAAATTCCCTAAAACCCTTTACAGCATTGGGGGTTGAATAATTTTGAACACAACTGTAACTCAAAAGCCAATGCAGGTTGTGGTAAACTGTAAAACCCTGTTTTTGTCCTTTTTTTCGCATTCTTTTTAGCTTCTCTTGTCGATACGTCCTTTTTTGTTTGATTATATAGACGGGACGGAGGACCAGGACTGACTCGGTGAACCTGCTGCTCTACAACATAAAGATGTCTGGGGGTTTTGGTGACCTTCTACAGCTATAAAAGCAGAACAATGGACCCCGTAAATCACCGTAGATTTAAACAGCCGTTGTGGGACTACAATTCTCCTTCGCTGGCGCAGAAATGTGCAGAGAGCAGCTCATTTAGCAGCTCGGGCGCCTTTGTCTTTAATACGAACCAAAAACGCATTTTATTTATTTATTTATTTATTAATTATTTTACCAGGAAGGATACATTGAGATTTCTCTCGTCTTCAAGTATGTCCTGGGTGGCGAAATTAAAACTTAATTCCATCTAGAATGTAAACAATCTGCAGAGGACGAGGATTTATCCGACGAACAAAGTGTCTGCGGGGGGGCCCGGCGTGGAATTCGCCAACCAATAAAAAAGGGATTTTTTTCTTCTTCTTCTATAGAGAAGTGGAATTTAATAAACAACGGGAATAAAATCAGTTCTGGTCTGTCTGACAAACAGGTATTTCCTGCAGGAATTTTCTAGAAAAGACCAGAAGACCAGGAATAAACATTGCTGTCGCTGAATATTCTGCAGGGACCTCTTACCATTTACGTTTTTTTTTTTTTACTGAGGACAATGGAAGCTGCATGAAAGACGGTTTTAAATCGGCCGAGCTTTGGCAACTCAGTCTTTTCGGGAAATGTTAAGATAAAATGTAAGGTACCAGCGTGACAGGCAAGGTTCCGAACCCAGGATGCAGTGACACACGGAGACCAGGTTAGGGAAAACAGGGGTTTATTTGTAGGATTCAGATAAATAATAAGTCCAGGTTATGCAGGATGGAGGGCAGAACTTAAGGAGAGGGACCAATGGAATATGCAATCTTTGGTGGACACAAAGGGATGCAGGAGACACAATACAAGGAGACACAGAGGGTAGACACACGTAGGAGACTTACTGGGGATACGAGACAGGACAGGAAAAGGGCTGAATGGTTTCTTGATAGCTGAGGAATCAGGAGACAGTTGATCAGCGGGAAACCAGGATGCAGGGGTCTAGGATGAAGTCTCTGGATGGCTCGGGAGACTTGATGCAGAGAGTAAGCACAGGATAGCGTCTGGATCTGTGTACTTCGCTTGCTGGCTCAGGAACCATAATGCTGAAGCATTGCCTTCTGGGTGCTCCACCCTTAAATAGGGAAATAGTCTCTGCTTGGATTAGAGGCACCTGTTAGGCCTGCAGTGCTGAGAGCAAGGTGGGACATAGGCTACGCCGTCTTGTAGAAGTGCTGCCCTGCAGTCAGGACAACGCAGCTCCAGGTTTGCATTTCTTCCGTTTACGGCGGGCTTTACGTGGGGTGCTGGGGGGCTCCAGACAGGGGTCCTGACATAAAAGGAGAAACCGCATGTTGTTACAGTAGCCTTACTCATTCCTGGAAACCGTGCCGGGTCTTGCCAGAGGCCGGGTTCAGCAGCCGATCGTAGGACATTAGTCGAGAGTAGAGTAGGACGTAGCAATATTGGGGTACCTTGACATAGTGGTGAGCTTAACACAACCTTATCATACGGTGTAACCAAATCGGCATGGTTTACTTGGGGTTTAGGGGATGTATTCTTAAAGCCTTGTTATTGGGTTTATATTCACTAATGGTGGTTTTACTTCAACGAAGATTGGTGGATGATGTACGGCCAGCCTATGGGGAATTCACTAGTTAGAGAAGTCTCACCGGAGTTTGCCATGCTTTCACCATTCTTTCCACCATATTTTCTGCCTAAATTCCCTACCATAGTTCTCATAATAAGAATCATTAACCCTTTCGCTGCTGAGGCTTTTCACACCTCTGTGCTGAGGTCATTTTTACCAGTATTGCTCATCATGTTTAAACGTGTTTTTAAGGCTTATTTTAGTATATGACCCAGACATATTATATATCGTTCTTTCCGTCAGACTCGGTAGATTCATAATATGTCATTATTATATGTATACGTTATGTCATGTCTGTATATTATAAGCAAAAAATGCAATAAAATATGTATTTTCAATAATTTACAACGTGTAAAGTGTTTTTTTTCACATTTTAACATGCGAGCAATTGCGGTTATATTTTGTATGGGGTGCGCTTGTTAAAAAAATTAGAGATGGGGTCTCGTTACATTTTTTTTTGGGGAAAATTACACGATTTTTAACAAACGCACCGCATACAAAAATCGTTAGTGCAGCATCATTGTTCACATTATAATTGAAATGGGAACAATATTGCTGCATTAACGAACCAAAAAAAAGAAAAAAAAATGTTTTTTTTTTTATATAATTTTATTTTTAAATATATTTTTATTTTTATTTTTAATTTTTTTTTAAAAAAAAAAAGTTTTTCACAGTAGTGTTTGGTATCGTTGGAACGGCCATGTTCTGGCCGATCCAACCATACCAAACTTTAACCCCTAGCTGCCACGAATCGGGAGATAGGGAGTTCATTGGAACTCCCTATCTCCACCGTTGGTGGCAGTTAGGGGTTAACTCTAGGACTGGCGTCATCGTGCTATGCACGATGACGCCAGTCCTCAGGGGGAGTTCCCGGAGGCTTGGCCGACATCCAAGATGTCGGCCAGCTCGGGAAAGGATCGCGAACCGGTGCTTTTCAGCGCCGATTCGCGATCCAGCTCCCCAGGGGTTAATGCCAGGCACCATTTGGAAGGGCAGGCTGTGCCCTTCCAAATGGTGCCTGGGTTAACCCCCGCAATGCCGCCGATCGGGTGGGAGAGAGGTCCGAAGGACCTCTCCCCCTCCCTTTCAGGCGCCTCCTCCGCACATGTGGGGGGGGGCGCCTGAATTAGGTGTCATCGCGCTGCCGCAATGACACCTAATTTCATCGGCGGCAGTTCCGGATGCTGGGCTGACATCGAGGATGTCAGCCCGCACCGGGGGAAGCAGCGATCGGCCGGAACTCGGCCGAACGCTGACCCCAAAGGGAGGACGCGCTCAGCGCGTCCTCCGCACAGCAGGAGCCATGCGGAGGACACGCTGAGCGCGTCCTCCGCATGGAAGTGGTTAAAAGGCCACTACCACCAAAAAATGAATCCATCCATCCATCCATCCATCCATCCATTGTGTGATCTTTTGTGTTGCAAACTGCTCCCCCACGGTGTCTTTCCATCACTTGCTCCTCACTGTGTGGCTTTGGCCATAGAATGGAGTGAATGGGTCGATCCTCAACACACTTCATTGTATTGTGTGGGATGTATTCAAGGGACATCACCAAGGGGTAAATTAGAAATCTTTTAAGCTCCCCGTCATTTCTGTCTTAGCCACTTAGCCAGTTGAGTTTTCACCATAGTTTCTGTCTCAGAAATGTAGCATAGATTTCACCATAGATTCCTTCAGTGCTTCATTCAAAGTTGTCCTGTGTTGTTCTCTACTGGGGTATTTACAAAAGATTTGTGGGAGTTCCATGGTGATCCCCACTTTAAAATTACCAAAGTATATTCATCAGTGTTGCAATGGTACTTGGAGAATGCTTTTTATAACTGTTGGCATGCCTGCCGGTGTTGGATTTTCCTTCTCTGGATAGATGGGGTTCACGGCAGTATCCACTGAGCCCTTTGTGTGTAATCTTTCTATTTACCACAGTGATGATGATGATGATGATGATTGTCACAGGTAGACATACCCATCTCTCTGTGTCTAGCTATCTGTATATTTATATATACAGTCAGGTCCAGAAATATTGGGACATCGAGAGAGATAGCAAGAACATTAGGCGTGGCCAAAACAACTGTTTGGAACATTCTCAACAAGAAGGAATGCACCGATGAGCTCAGCAACACCAAAAGACCCGAGAGACCACGTAAAACAACTGTGGTGATTGACCGAAGAATTCTTTCCCTGGTGAAAAAAACAAAAAACACTTCACAACAGTTGGCTAGATCAAGAACACTCTCCAGGAGGTAGGTGTATGTGTGTCAAAGTCAACAATCAAGAGACGACTTCACCAGAGTGAATACAGAGGGTTCACCAATCACCACAAGATGTAAACCATTGGTGAACCTCAAAAACAGGAAGGCCAGATTAGAGTTTGCCAAACAACACCTAACAAAGCCTTCACAGTCCTGGAACAAGATCCTATGGACAGATGAGACCAAGATCAACTTGTACCAGAGTGATGGGAAGAGAAGAGTATGGAGAAGGAAAGGAACTGCTCATGATCCTAAGCATACCACCTCATCAGTGAAGCATGGTGGTGGTAGTGTCATGGCGTGGGCATGTATGGCTGCCAATGGAACTGGTTCTCTTGTATTTATTGATGATGTGACTGCTGACGAAAGCAGCAGGATGAATTCTGAAGTGTTTGGGGCAATATTATCTGCTCACATTCAGCCAAATGCTGCAGAACTCATTGGACGGCGCTTCACAGTGCAGATGGACAATGACCCAAAGCATACTGCAAAAGCAACCAAAGAGGTTTTGAAGGGACAGAAGTGGAATGTTATGCAATGGCCAAGTCAATCACCTGACCTGAATCCCATTGAGCCTTTTTTTTCTCTTGCTGAAGACAGAACTGAAGGGAAAATGCCCCAAGAAGAAGCAGAACCTGAAGACAGTTGCAGTAGAGGCCTGGCAGAGCATCACCAGGGATGAAAGCCAGCGTCTGGTGATGTCTATGCGTTCCAGGCTTCAGGCTGTGATTGACTGCAAATGATTTACAACCAAGTATTAAGAAGGGAAAGTTTGATTTATGATTATTATTCTGTCCCATTACCTTTGGTCCCTTAACAAGTGGGAGGCACATCTGCAAACTGCTGTAAGTCCTACACCGTTCACCTGAGTTGGATGTACATACCCTTAAATTAAAGCTGACAGTCTGCACTTAAAGCACATTGTGTTTGTTTCATTCCAACTCCATTGTGGTGGTGTATAGAGCCAAAGATGTTAGAATTGTGTCGATGTCCCAATATTTCTGGACCTGACTGTATATATATTTATATCTATGGCTATCTATAGATACCAGGCCATTTTGTGCAGCTGGTCTAAGAAATCAATGTCTGTGTTTCCAGCCTGCTGGAAGGAAGCAATTAAACAGGTCTGTGACAATTTTCTCTGAAGTCATCACAGGTGTGAATTAAAGATAACACCCTTTGGGTTCTACCCAGCAGGCAGGAAGGGCAATTGCTCAGGGTGTCGAGAAGATGCAGCCGGAGCGGCACCCCAACCGCATATCAAGCATGGCTTGGGGCTATTTCTTTTGAGGTCAATCGAGAATTGAGGGAATATTGCGAGCTCCTAATAGAACCTCCCTATGGCTGATCGTCTAGCGTTATTTGTAAGTAACTAGGATCTGCTGTTATCTCCCTTTTATTTGTTTGCTGTTTGTGTGTAATGTGTAATTAATTGATTTATCATATCCATCTTTCTGTAACAAATGCACTGTGATAATTTTTTCTATATCATAATAAACATTCCTTATTAAGATCTGCTTTCTGCCTGATACTCGATCCATGTTAACTGAAGAGACTGGAGTATTACTTGTTGTTTTAAGCTCGAGTAGCTATGAAATTGTGAGTTGCGGTCGCTGGGGATGGCGGGGATTGTTGTCCACGCAGTCATTATCTGGGTCTAAGATAGACAGATAGTGTGTTGCTTAGCCCTGCGCCCTGAGCTGCAACACACGTAGTGTTCAGGAGAACTGGTGGCAGCGTAACTAATAGAATAAGAAGTGGGCCCAGGGATTGTGGGAAACGTAGTCACTACCTGATTTAAGAGAAGACTGGTACTGCGTTGCAATCCTGGGACCATTGTATCGCGCTCTACGTACCTCTGGCGAGAGAAAGTGTGCGGGAACGGGTAGGTAAGCAAGCACGCAGGGATTGTTATCCACGCAGTCATTATCTGGGTCTAGGCTAGACAGATAGTGAGCGGCTTAACCTGGCGTCTTTCGCAGCAGCACACGTAGTTGTCGTGACAAAGACAATTCTATTCAATTTCATGTTTTCTTGCAGTTACAACAAAGGTAAAGATTAGTACCCTGTGAATTACCCCTTGTGTGCCCAACTAAGCCTTTTATGTGGAATCTTTGCATTCAACATGATGATGATGAAGATTATCCAATCAGTCGTATCCAACTCTTAGCCATTTTATTGGCCAATGGCCATTCCTCTTCATCCTTTCCAAACTTGTACTTTGCCCTTTAGTTGTTCTACACCCAAGCCAGTGTGCAAGTTGATGGTGTCCACCCAACAGATTTTTTGGTGACCACGTATTCTTGTTCCACTAACCGAACCAAGCCTCATTGCCTAAACCAGCAAATTGTTAGTTTCCCATTCCCAATCTTTGGTGAACGTTAACATATGTATTTAACATATATGGAGGGCTTAAACCACAGAAGAACAAAACATGTCTGAACATGGGGGGAGAGTTTTGGAAAAATTAAGTACATTTATTGTGGAAATATTGCAATTTCGTGAAGTCTCTATACTTTCTGCAGTTGTGTATTTTTTTTTTGAGAAAGTGTTTTACCAGGAAGGATACATTGAGATATCTCTTGTTTTCAAGTATGTCCTGGGTGGCGAGTATGTACCGTTGGGTGTCTTGCCCAAGGACACTTACTGGAGATGTGCTCGTGCCGGGATCGAACCAATGTCTCCACAGTCTCTTTCCACGGTTTTGTTACCTCTGCTCCACTCAGCCGGTTGTGTTTCATTAAGCATTAGGCATCTCTATATGGCTCTTCATCTACTGACCATTAATTACGACAACCATAATTCCATGAATACATTGTCTAACGTCAAGTGGCGGTTGCAAGTGGTCATGCTATTACATAACCACAAGTCATTTCATTTCTGGACAAATACAGCCAAGCTAGAAGAGCCTGAACGACACAGTTTTCCCATCATTTAGCAATCAAATTCCTGAGGGTAAATAATCTCACAAAAAAGTGGATCTTACTGTATGAATGACCTTCATGTGGAGCTCTTCATGTGGAGCTCTTACCTTCTTCCTCCATACTTCACACAGAGAGAACTTTTTGTGTTTTCTCCATTTTTCATAAACAACATTCGTTTGGTTAAAATGATCATCCTGCGTCTTGTTTCTGTTCATTCTACTCACTTCGTAACGGCGCTACAGCCCATACTGGCACTTTTACGGATACAGTATCATCACTACTGGTACGATTTCCGTGCAGCAATGTCAAGTCCCCTATTGTCTTCAAGTTGGTCTTGTTTGATTTTGTACAGTGACACAAAGCAGTGAGTGGTGGTAATTATCCAGAAAGGCGCGGATCTGTGTTTTTGTTATTATAGAAGATCCCAGCGTCTGTGTTTTATGCTAAACACATTAATATTTGATCTCTTCTGCCAGCATAAACATACTCACTTTTCCCACGCTGTTCCCATCTGTTTATGTCTCTCTTGGAGGTGCAGAAAAATGACATCACAGGTAAAAACACAGTTGAGTTTGCAACTTAATGTTTTTTGAGATTTTGTTTTTTTCGATATAGTCTTGGACACATTTTCTAAGCAGATGTTGGTATTATTTGATTGATGCGTTACTTGTTCTGACCCATTCATACTCACTCTACTTTATTTCTTTAGTTGGTTGTATCAGCCAACAGATTGATGTCCAACCTTTCACACAAATGCAGAGGAGACATGGGAAATGAAGTGCATAAACATCTCTGGAGCTAAGGTTAGCAGCAGCCTTTGCAATGACACTCCTAGAACATCACAGAGGCTTACTTCTCTGTGAGACTCCATGCCTGCGTTGCTTGCCTATGCCTATTCTTGCAAATGTCCTTCATGTGGACCTCTACCCTTCCTCTAGTCTTCACACAATGACTTATCCTGCTCCTATCATTCATACATGACCTTGCCCCACCTCTTTCCTCCACACAAATCATTTCCTGAGCTCCGTTCATGGCGATGTGCACCTCTGTCCTTTCTAGATAGTATCTAGGGATGAGCTGTTCGGTTCGATCTGTTCGGAGTTCGCATCGAACATCGGCCGTTCGACAGTTCGCAAACTTTGAACTTTTTGGGACGTTCGCCAAAAGTTCGAAAAAATATTAAATTGAAAAAAGTATAAAAAATGCTTAGAAAATACTAAAGAATCTAGAAATAAAGAGACTCTTTACTGCAGAATATTATAAGCAACGTTTTATTAGATATTGAATTAAAACGGGAATATTTTTAACATTGAAATCCATGGGATAAAACATTCTTGTTTCTAAAATATCAGGCAGACATGGCCCTCTAATTAGGCACTGTAGAGGGCAGCCTGCAGGGACCTCCCAAGGATCCCCTTGAGGAGCATGCGGCTGCCGGATGACAGAGCTGCGACTGTGCGGGCTAGCCGCCCGGGTGCATGTGGCAGGCAGCGCAGGGAGGGAGCCACTGCACCTGCGGCCACGGCAGACCCCCCCACAACCAGGATCCAGGGAGCCCCCACTGACCACCAGGCTAAGGTAAGGCGACACATTTCTAAAAAAAGTAAAATCCGAGTACATTTTTAAATGTCCCCAGGAACATAAAATAAAATGATTTTTTTTTCTCTACCTGGCTGAATGTATCTAATATATATATTTAAATACATTCAGCCAGGTAGAGGGGGTGGCATGTGGGCTGCGTGGGGTCTCAGGCAGTGGATTGTTTTTTTTGTGTGTATATTTTTAGCAAATTTATAGGGGAAGGTAAAGGCAGGTATGATATGTATAGATAAGAGATATATATCTATATTCTTATAAATATATATATCCAGACTTGTATTACACCCACATTTTGGCAACTAATTGCCCCCCCCCATTTGGCTGATCCCTCCAGAAGAAATGTTGAACCCGATAGAGCAGAGAATAATATATATATTCTCTGCTCTGTCGGGTTCAACATTTCTTCTGGAGGGATCAGCCAAATGGGGGGGCGCATTTAGTTGAGATTGTCCACATGCCACCCCCCATGTGCGTATGTGTATATATGGTCTGAGGTCTGTGGGTGGGTGTATATATATATATCTGCGTGTTGATATATACGTATATGTCTGTGTGTGGTATCAATGCATCCCTACTCTACACATGGTGCTCCGTGTCCCTATAATATACCTGTTTTTTTATATTTTTATACTATTCCTATTAAATTAACAGTAATTTTTGATGTATTTTATTCAGTAGAAACTTTTTTTGCCTATATAACACGTGCTTTGTGAAAATAAAACGGTTTTGTGTGTACATTTTAATTTAGTTAGTGGATTCCTGTCCAGTGCGGTGAGATGCAAACGTAATGTAGTGTAGACACGCTGCGAGGTGGAGTGGAGTGAAGTCAAGCCTGCAAAATATTTGCTTCGCATCGCTACGCTGTGCGTCGCTACACGCTCAGTGTGTATCAGCCTTTATTCCCGCATCGCTAGCTTACCGCATCAGTTTGTATACTTGTTACTGACCCTGCTTGTTCTGAGGACCCGATCTGTTGCCGACTTTGCCTGCCATTTGACTATTCTCTCTGTGTATTCCCTGCCTGTTCTGTTTGCTTCCTGTTGCTACTGGTGTGCTCCGATTCTCACCATATACAGTAGCGCAGTACAAGTGCCTAAACATTGCTGACCCGGTTTTGTTACAGTTGCTGATGTAACTGAATAGATCGGGGATCTCTTTTGCATTACCAAATCCTCCACCACTGCACTCTTCCACAATACCTCAGAGGGATTACGGTGTGAAGGCACTTGCTGCCACCAAAGGCACAATATTTGGGTGCACTGCCACTGACGCCTATACCAGATTCATATCATTTTAATATTTGACTGCAGGGTCCAACCCTGCACTCTTCCACAATACCACAGAGGGGTTACGGTGTGACAGCACTGTTGCCGACACTAAAGGCCCAATTTTAAAGCACCTATTGTTACTTTCATCCAAAGCCTGCATAAGTTTCACAATAATTTAGCCAAAAAATCAGTAAACTTGTTCTGCGTGTCCTAAAACGTCTCTTCTTTTCATACAGGCTGCCGCCCCAAGCAGTTGTTTATGAATAGATTAAAGGAAAACCATTTACCATAATTTGAAATGTCATTATTTTTGTTTTTAAATGTTTCTATACATCCGAGAAATCCGCCACTTCACGGGCAGGTTATGGGGATCTCCTAGGCACGATATTTGAAGGAATTTTTCATTTTTATTCTTAATCTTTATTTCATGGAAAACTCACTGTTCCTTTAAAAACTTTTTTTTAAAAAAAAACTTTTTGTCCTTGTTTCCTGTCCCCTAGGGCACTACCCGGACCCCCATACACCTTTTATGGCAAATAACTTGCATATATGCCCTCTTGGAGGGCACTCTAAAAATCGAACTTTCGAGTCCCATTGACTTGCATTGAGTTTGGTTCGTGTTCGAGTTCGAACTCGAACTTTTGAAATTGTTCGATTTCGAATGTGAACCGAACACGGGGGTGTTCGGCTCATCACCAATAGTATCGTCCTTCTGTTTTTCATGAAGAGTTTCGAAATGCATTTATACTTCTTGTAGTGGCTTGCCTGGTCCCTCAGAGTCTGCCCCACGTCTTTACTTTATTCAGGGCCTTGTCTGGTCTCCACCTTCATAGAGAGTTTGGCCCACATCTTTCCTTCATACATAAATGTGTCCAGTCTACTCACCTCTCATAGGTAGTCTTGCATAAATATTCCCTTGTCTGGTGTCCACTATTCCTAGAGTATCTGCCCCACATCTTTTCTTCATTCAGAGCCTTGCCTGAGCTCCACCATTCTTAGAGGCCCTGTCAAACATATTTCCTTCATTCAGAGCCTTGTCTGATCTCCACCATTCCAAGAGACCCTGTCAAACATATTTCCTTCATTCAGAGCCTTGTCTTGTCTCTACGTTTCATAGAGAACCTGTTCCACATCTTTTCTTCATTCAGAGCCTTGTCTGGTCTCCACCATTCTGTCCCACATCGTTCCTTCATTTAGAGCCTTCTCTGGTCTTCACAGTTGCTGTAGAACCTGACCAACATGTTCCCTTCATTCAGGGCTTTGTCTGGTCTCTACCTTCATAGAGAGCTTGTCCTACATCTTTCCTTCATACATAAACTTGTCCAGTCTCCCCCTCTCATAGAGAGTCTGGCCTACATCTTCCTTTTACTCAGAGCCTTGTCTGAGCTCCACCATTCCTAGAGAACCTATCCCACATCTCTACTTCATTTAGAGCCTTCTCTGGTTTTCATTGTTTCTGCAGAACCTTTCCAACATCTTGTAACGTTGGGGGCTTCCAGCCCTACCTGTGTGCTTGAGGACAGCAAGTCTGATGCTGCTCGCTGACCACTGCCTGGTTTAAATGGAGACAGGCAGGGAGGTGATTGCATGAGGTGTGGCTGGAGTGGGGGGCGTGGTCTGGTGAAGGTCTTTAAAAACCCTCAGTATAGTTTCAGAAGTTGCCAGATCGTGGTTATCCATCCTGAGCTCCTTGTACCTGACTGCTATATTGATTTAACCTGTTACTGACCTCTGCTTGTGTTCTGACCATTCTGCCTTCTGTTGCCCTAGACTATTTGCTTGTACTACGCTACTGCTCTGCTACCGACCCGGCTATTCCATTTGACCATTCTGAACTCTGTATTCCTGATTCTGGCTCGGCTGACTCCTCTCTGTATTGTTAACCCTTTTCTGTCTAGCTAGTTTACCTGGCCAATTCTAAGGACCAGACAGATAGGGATCATTCACAGCTACACTGTTGGTAGCTTCTGGGTTTTGTGGAGTGTTGGGTGTTAAGTACTGCGTGGTGGGATCCGGGAACCGTGACATTACGATCTGGCCAATATGGATCCCGCAGATTTAACACAGCACTTGGCTACCTTTGTATCCAGACAGGATAAGCAGGATCATAGGATGGATCAGTTTACCATTGCCTTACAAACTATCCTGAATCGTACTGCACACCTGGAACCGGTTGGGGTTGCACCCCCGCCTGCTATACCTGTGCCCCCTGTCGTTCAGACATCCCAGGTACACATGACCGCTCCTATGAGGTTTGACGGTACTCCCTCTGAGTGCCGGGGATTTTTGGTCCATGTGGATATCCATTTTAAATTAAATCCACAAATGTTTTTCTCTGACATTGCCAAAGTGGGGTTTATTATTAACCATCTGTCTGGCAGAGCGTTGACATGGGCGACTCCTTTATGGGAGGCAGAGAGACCTATTGTACAGGATTATAAAGAATTCATAGCCGAGTTACAACGTACATTTAATCCTACCAGAAAGGCCACGATAGCCGGCAAATCCTTGTTCCGCATACGTCAAGGAACAGAACTGTGTCTGATTATGCCATAGAATTTAAAACCTTAATTTCTGATGTGAACTGGACAAATGAGACACTGGTTCTGGCTTTTATGGAGGGGTTATCAGAGTCGTTGATGCATGAATTAGCTCCACGTAAACTACCTGAGGTATTGTGTGAACTCATTGATTACTGTATAGATCTGGATAATCAGATAAGGGATAGAAGGACTCCAAGAGAGAGATCCAAGAGACCGTTACCTAGGTTGGCCCCTGTCTTTCAAGCACCACCCAGAGAGTTATCACCCCCCTCAGAGCCTATGCAACTAGGCCGTACTAGGCTTACAGAGGAGGAGAGAACAAGGCGTTTTCGTGAGGGATTGTGCCTGTATTGTGGTTTGGAGGGACATGTACGATTTCAATGTCCTACTCGCCCTAAGATGCATGATAAGCCGGAAAAACTACCGCACCTAAGGCAGCTGAGGAGACAGGCCTTGGGTGTGACGTGCATGTCTCCTGTCAAAGACACTAAATTTATGTTACCAGTATCCTTGGCTTGGGAGACCAAGACCACACATAATACCGCTTTTGTGGATTCTGGGGCTGCTGGTAACTTTATTGATGTTAACTACGCTTCTTCCATTTCTCTACCTCTGGTTGTAAGAGAGACACCCTTAGCCGTTGAAGCCATAGATGGCAGGCCGTTATCCTGCCCTAGGATTACTCATGATTTACAGTAGTTCTTACTACTGGTCTCTTGCATAAAGAAAAGATCATATTCCAAGTTATCCACTCACCTTCCAATCCTGTTGTACTTGGTTTCCCCTGGTTGGTGGAACACAATCCCGTTATTGATTGGGTTAAAGGAGAGATACTGTCTTGGAGTTCTGCATGTTTTGGGACTTGTTTAATACCCATTCAGCATGTCGGTGCCCTGAACACACCCACAGCCCCTCCATTGTCTACTGAAGTTCCTGAACAATATGCAGACCTCAGGGCTGTATTTGATAAAAGAGAGGCAGAGAAACTACCTCCACATAGACCATATGATTGTGCTATTGATATTCATCCGGGTACCATGCCTCCTCGAGGCAAAGTATATCCTCTTTCCATAAAGGAGAACCAAATTATGGAGGAGTACATCAAGGAGAACTTGGAGAGAGGTTTTATCCGACGTTCCTCTTCTCCAGCAGGGGCTGGATTCTTTTTTGTGTCGAAAAAAGAGGGAGATTTACGCCCGTGTATTGATTATAGGGGGCTTAACAAGATCACCATTAAGAACGTGTACCCTATCCCTCTCATATCGGAACTGTTCGACAGGTTAAGGGGTTCAGCAGTATACACTAAACTTGATTTAAGAGGAGCTTACAATTTGATACGCATAAAAGAGGGGCATGAGTGGAGAACAGCATTTAACACCAGGAGTGGGCATTATGAATACTTGGTCATGCCTTTTGGTCTTTGTAATGCTCCAGCGGTATTCCAGGATTTTATTAATGATGTGCTCAGAGATTTCTTGCAAACCTTTGTTATAGTATACCTAGACGATATTGATTTACTCTCCCGATCTGAAAACCCACCATGCACATGTCAGACAGGTATTAGCTAAATTACTGGACAATGGTCTATATTGCAAACTAGAGAAGTGTTTATTCGACATTACTACTGTGAAATTCCTTGGGTACATTATCACTCCAGAGGGTTTTGAGATGGATCCTTCTAAACTCACGGCCATCTCAGAATGGCCTCTTCCTCAAGGTCTCAAAGCCATACAGAGGTTTCTGGGGTTTTCTAACTATTATAGGAGATTTATCAAGAATTATTCCGCTATAGCCTCTCCTATCATTAATATGACACGTAAAGGTCTGAAGTACCAGATCTGGTCTTCTCAATCTAAACAAGCATTCGAAGCCCTCAAACAGGCTTTTACTTCCGCTCCCGTGTTACGGCATCCTGATCCCAGGATTCCGTTTATTCTTGAGGTTGATGCTTCTGAGATAGGCATTGGGGCTGTCCTGTCTCAAAGAGAATCTCCAGGGAAACCACTACATCCTTGTGGGTTCTTTTCAAGAAAATTATCACCAGCAGAACGCAATTATGATATTGGCAACAGAGAATTGCTTGCTATTGTGT
The DNA here is from genome assembly GCA_009667805.1 of Leptobrachium leishanense. NCBI lineage: Eukaryota > Metazoa > Chordata > Amphibia > Anura > Megophryidae > Leptobrachium > Leptobrachium leishanense. The sequence continues at coordinate 14,728 of RXON01000555.1, forward strand.
CTGCCCTGTCAGAGTGGAGACATTTGTTGGAAGGTACTCTTGATCCTTTATTGATAATCACTGATCATAAGAACCTTACGTACATCGGGGATGCTAAACGTTTGAACTCGAGACAGGCCAGGTGGTCATTGCTACTGTCTCGGTTTAATTTTGTATTGACTTACAGACCAGGTGACCGCAATGTAAAGGCTGATGCCTTATCTCGTCAATATGACCCATATGAATCTAATACACAAGACCACAATCCTATAGTTCCTCCTGAACGTATTGTGGCTTCCACAGTCTTGTCTGTCTCCTCGCCTTTCCTGGAACGCCTCCAGGCAGCTCAAGTGGGGGCTCCACCTGACAAGCCTCCAGATATGTTGTTTGTACCTGAAAAGGAAAGACAAGAATTACTCATAATGTTTCATGATTCTAAACCAGCAGGTCATCCTGGTATTACTAAGACTCTTACCAGTATCTCCAGACAGTTCTGGTGGCCCACCATGCGACAGGACGTACGTCTGTTTGTTTTGGCTTGTCAAGTCTGTGCCAGAAGCAAAACCAGTAAATCCTTGCCTGTCGGTCTATTGCAGCCTTTACCCACGCCTAAGAGGCCTTGGTCTCATCTATCTATGGATTTTATTGTGGACTTGCCGAAGTCCAAAGGTCATACTGTGGTTCTGACAGTTGTAGACCGCTTCTCCAAAATGGCTCATTTTGTCCCTTTACCTAAGCTTCCTACAGCCAAAGAACTGGCGGTTGTCTTTGCTAGAGAGATTGTACGAATACATGGGGTACCGTCTGAAATAGTCTCTGACAGAGGAGCTCAGTTCGTCTCTCGTTTCTGGAGGGTTTTCTGTGCGGAGATGGGGGTGCGATTGGCCTTCTCTTCAGCATACCATCCACAAACCAATGGGGCAGCAGAGAGGGCAAATCAGGGTCTCGAGCAGTACATACGTTGCTTTACCACAACAACAACAAGACAATTGGTCGGAGTTGTTGCCCTGGGCTGAGTATGCACGTAATAACGCCGTTAATGAGACCACTGGCCACTCTCCATTTTCTGCTATCTATGGTTTTTTCCCTCCGGCTCTACCGCTTCAGTTTAATGAACAGGCCATCCCGGCTCTCGATGACCATCTCACTCAACTACAAGAGATTTGGAGACAGATTCGCGTAAATATGGAGCGCAATGTTGCTGTCCAGAAACGCAAGGCTGACAGGCATAGGTTACAAGCTCCCTCCTATAACTTGGGGGATAGAGTTTGGTTGTCTACTAGGAACGTGAAGTTACGGGTGCCTTCTATGAAAATGGCACCTCGGTTTATTGGTCCATATAAGATCATTCGCCGCGTTAACCCTGTGGCTTATGCTCTTGCCCTTCCTAAACATCTTCGCTTGCACAACGTCTTCCACACCTCCCTACTGAAACCTTTGTTGTGTAACAGGTACACGCGGGTCGTTCCTCCTCCTCCACCTGTTCAGGTTGATGGTGAATCGGAGTATGAGGTTAGGAGGGTTTTGGATTCTAGGCTGTGCAGGGGTGTTCTGCAGTACTTGGTCGATTGGGTGGGCTATGGCCCGGAAGACCGGTCCTGGATTCCAGCTTCCGACATGTCTGCCTCTAGGTTGGTCAGGGCGTTCCATGCCTCGCACCCCGATCGCCCTGGTGGTCGTATTGCCGCTCGTCCTGTTGGTCGTCCGGTGGCCTCCCGTGGAGAGGGGGGTACTGTAACGTTGGGGGCTTCCAGCCCTACCTGTGTGCTTGAGGACAGCAAGTCTGATGCTGCTCGCTGACCACTGCCTGGTTTAAATGGAGACAGGCAGGGAGGTGATTGCATGAGTTTGCTGGAGTGGGGGGCGTGGTCTGGTGAAGGTCTTTAAAAACCCTCAGTATAGTTTCAGAAGTTGCCAGATCGTGGTTATCCATCCTGAGCTCCTTGTACCTGACTGCTATATTGATTTAACCTGTTACTGACCTCTGCTTGTGTTCTGACCATTCTGCCTTCTGTTATCCTAGACTATTTGCTTGTACTACGCTACTGCTCTGCTACCGACCCGGCTATTCCATTTGACCATTCTGAACTCTGTATTCCTGATTCTGGCTCGGCTGACTCCTCTCTGTATTGTTAACCCTTTTCTGTCTAGCTAGTTTACCTGGCCAATTCTAAGGACCAGACAGATAGGGATCATTCACAGCTACACTGTTGGTAGCTTCTGGGTTTTGTGGAGTGTTGGGTGTTAAGTACTGCGTGGTGGGATCCGGGAACCGTGACACATCTTTCCTGCTTTCACAGCTTTGTCTGACCTACATTACTAGAGAACCTGTGCTATATTTTCCTTCGTTCAAAGCCTTATCTGAAGAAACTGTTAAGTGCAATGGAGTTTGTCAAGAACTTGGGACAATTTTTAAATCTGCCCCATTTGAATCCACTTTGCACATGCTCAGTATGGCAGAGTCAAGAGTTCAACAGTTGTCACTGTATTGTCTATAGCTCATTAAAGTGTCTCTGTCACTAGCAAAATACGTTTTGCCCATTTGACATGGCATGTTTCATTTTATATATAGCATTTTTTCAGGGGTCAAGTTCTAAAAAAACAACGGTGGGAACTCAAGATTTCTGTCCCCCAATTAGCAATTATCATCTCGCACTTAACACAAACACACACTCAAATTTAATATACTTATGTGTATATATATGTTATCACCTGAATACAAGCTTTTTAGTATGTGGAGCCAAAGGGCAACTCGGTTCCTTCTGCAAAAAGAGTGAAGGAACTGTGTTCCCACACGTTCCCCCTCGACTTGACTCCTGATTTTTTTGTTCCATTCTCAGTCATCAGGGGGAAAATCTGCAAAAATGGACCACCATGAACCCCTGTTCCTGCCGCATGGTAACTACTAAACAATATGTCCACCATGTTTAAATCATTCTTCTGGATTCAACATGGTTCGGCCTAGGGCTTTAATCCTAAAATAATAAGAGCAGGAATTCTCCAAGATTTCTGCTGCTCAATCAACCATTGACATGTCACACTCAACCCATCCCTAACCCCTCAAGCAAATTTGATATCATTGTTTAAGCATAAAGATAGGCTGGGTTTTAGGGAATCCTTATGAAAATTGTAGCAAAACTCATATGTTTCTGGTGACTTCATTAGGAAAAAATATGATTGGAACCTACTAAAAGCTTCTCCGTTTGTGGGTGAAAGGGGAACTCTGTTCCCTCTGAGAAAATAGTGGGTGAACTGCGTTCCCACACGTTCCTGCTGGAATTGTCACCTGGATCGGGCTACCTTTTTTTTATATACAATAAACAAACAGATAATTTAAGTTGCAACATAACGTAGAAATGCTAGTAAAATTCTATTTTTACGAAAAATAAATGGAACTAGTTAGATTATTTACTGAGTACATTTTTTCCATATGTGAGTAGTTACACCTGAGGCTTCAGATCACAGGACCTGCTTTAGAACCGACGTGACCCCTTACAGATTTCCCCCAAAAAATAACTAAAATAAATACAAATCTGTCCAGACCCGAGTGTTTTATAGACTCAATAAACAGAGAGCAGGTGAGCTCTGGTCCCGTGGAAAATGTTTGCTGCCCAGGGATTTCTACACGGTGGAAAAATCTACCAGTCTGCAGAGTATAACAGCTATTTCGTTTTATTGCTGCAACAGAGAAAATAATAAATGGAAATAAAGAAATAAAATAATAAAAAAAAGGTAAAAAAATAAAATAGAAAAATAAAACACAATGTGCAGCCATGGGGTATTTTCTTCTTTTAAAGTAGATCACCAGATTAATATCTAAAATATTAAACCAACTGAAATATAGCAATAAACTGAAAAAAACAAGTAAAAAAAAAAACTCTTTCAAATTTTAACGTAACGTGCAGCCATGGGATATTGAGTTCTTTTAAAGTAGTCACCAGATTAATATTTATTTATTTATTTGAAAAGTATTTTACCAGGAAGGATACAATATCTAAAATATAAAACTGAAATTAATAAATAAACTAATAAAAAAGTGTTTTTTTTAAAAACAAAAACAGAAAAGCAATGCGCAGCCATGTGTTATTGTGTTCTTTTAAAGTAGATCGCCAGATTAATATCTAAAATATTAAAATGAAATATAGATATAAACTAATAAAAAAGTAAAAATAAACAATAAAAAAAAAAACATAATGCGCAGCCATGGGGTATTTAGTTCTTTTAGAGTAGATTACCAGATTAATATCTAAAATATTAAATTTAAATAGAGAAACTGATAACAAAGTGAAAAAAAAACAATATAAAATTCAATCGTAACGTGCAGCCATGGGGTATTGTGCTCTTTTTAAAGTAGTCACCAGATTAACATCTAAAATATTAAACTGAAATAAAGATATAAACTAATAAAAAAGATTTAAAAAGTAGTAAAAAAAAAAAAGTTTAAAAAAGTAAAAGAAAACAATAAAAAAAGTAAAACATAACATGCAGCCATGGTGTATTGTGTTCTTTTAAAGTAGTCACCAGATTAATATCTAAAATATTAAACTGAACTAAAGATATAAACTAATAAAAAAGATTTAAAAAGTAGTAAAAAAAAAAAAAAAGTTTAAAAAAGTAAAAGAAAACAATAAAAAAAGTAAAACATAACGTGCAGCCATGGTGTATTGTGTTCTTTTAAAGTAGTCACCAGATTAATATCTAAAATATTAAACTGAAATAAAGATATAAACTAATAAAAAAGATTTAAAAAGTAGTAAAAAAAAACCAAAAAGTTTAAAAAAGTAAAAGAAAACAATAAAAAAAGTAAAACATAACGTGCAGCCATGGTGTATTGTGTTCTTTTAAAGTAGTCACCAGATTAATATCTAAAATATTAAACTGAAATAAAGATATAAACTAATAAAAAAGATTTAAAAAGTAGTAAAAAAAACCAAAAAGTTTAAAAAAGTAAAAGAAAACAATAAAAAAAGTAAAACATAACGTGCAGCCATGGTGTATTGTGTTCTTTTAAAGTAGTCACCAGATTAATATCTAAAATATTAAACTGAAATAAAGAAATAAACTAATAAAAAAGATTTAAAAAGTAGTAAAAAAAAACCAAAAAGTTTAAAAAAGTAAAAGAAAACAATAAAAAAAGTAAAACATAATGTGCAGCCATGGTGTATTGTGTTCTTTTAAAGTAGTCACCAGATTAATATCTAAAATATTAAACTGAAATAAAGATATAAACTAATAAAAAAGATTTAAAAAGTAGTAAAAAAAAAACAAAAAGTTTAAAAAAGTAAAAGAAAACAATAAAAAAAGTAAAACATAACGTGCAGCCATGGTGTATTGTGTTCTTTTAAAGTAGTCACCAGATTAATATCTAAAATATTAAACTGAAATAAAGATATAAACTAATAAAAAAGATTTAAAAAGTAGTAAAAAAAAAACAAAAAGTTAAAGTAAAAGAAAACAATAAAAAAAGTAAAACATAACGTGCAGCCATGGTGTATTGTGTTCTTTTAAAGTAGTCACCAGATTAATATCTAAAATATTAAACTGAAATCAAGAAATAAACTAATAAAAAAGATTTAAAAAGTTGTAAAAAAAAAAAAAAAGTTTAAAAAAGTAAAAGAAAACAATAAAAAAAGTAAAACATAATGTGCAGTCATGGGGTATTGTGTTCTTTTAAAGTAGTCACCAGATTGGGGGGCGTGGCCGGCTGTCAGGGGAAGAAGACGTGTTTTTGAGGAGCTCCGCACATCCTCTCTTATTTGGGACACTCAGACGACTCTGCCTGTGGCATTTTATGAAGCTTGTGATTCCTGAAAGGCTGGCCACCGGTTTTGAGCACTCCGGAGACCGTTTAGTCCCCCCTCCGGACCGGAGACTGCTCTGGAGCTCCTTGCATCGTGGCTGAAGTGTGAGGATGGCGGCCATTTTGGGGCCTATCTCCTAGATGACTCGCAATTTCCCTGGACTGACCACTCCCACCCGACCCGAATCCTCAATGAAGACAGTGGAGACGCAGGGCCCGTGTCTCTCACATACCATAGCAGACGGTTCTATGGGGATAGCGGTCGGATCTCAGGGTCGATGGCTGGATGGATCCTCTCCCCCCGCCGACGGTGAAGACGCAGTACTCTCAGGCCTGGATGCCTGCTTAATATTGCTGGCGGCGGAAGATGCAGACAGCCCTTTCACCAATGGAGTCTGGAGGCGGGTGATGGTCGCGCTGAGAGGTTGCAGGGGGAAGAAGGATTCAAAGACGGCTGCACTTGGGACTGTTCCTGCCCAGTACTCTGCTGAGACCTGCCTGCTAGCTGGCGCTGCCGTGGGGAGCTCCGTGGCACACTGCGGACTGGAGGAGATGCCGGTCCGTGTATTCTGGCCCCGGAGCCTACCCCCCGAAGGTGAGAGCTGGAGGTGGACGCACACCTTGTATGCCCCGAGGGGAGACGGGGACACCAAACCCGAAGTCCGTGACCCCTCGACGGAGACTGGGAGCAGAAGATCGCACCCCCCGGCTGGCTGATAAGAAGGTGCGGATGCACCCGCTGGGGCCTCGAGTGATTTTTCGTACGAAGGCTACAGCGAGAGCTACACCCAAGCGGAAACTTGTGAAATCTGTTCGGAAAGTGGCTACCCGTGTTGATGAGATGCGCACACGACAACATCGAGTAGATCTACGGAGGAGAACTGGAGATCGCAAAACGGTCTGGGCCCTCCGAGGATATAACCCCCAGCTAGCGGTTAAGATGGCGCGGATGTGCGCACCGATGTGCGGTGAGGTTCTGCCCCAGAATTCTTTTCTTTGCCGAGCCTACCCACACAAGGAGACACAGAGATCTGGACAATCCTGCATGTGCCTGCCTGTGACGGTCCAGCCTCCTTTGCTGGACACCGGCTGACCTTGTTTTGCCCTCCTCTTTTTTGATACCCCCTCCTGAATGTTTGTATTTAGCTGTTGCCTTTGCTGTTTTCCACCTGGTTAATTGCACCTGAGAGATTCCCCCCCCCTTTTTCCCCCTTTTTTTTTTTCTTCTCTCTCCTAAAGGACTTTTATTTTTCCCTGCTGAGCTGTTTTCTTTGTTTTTCTTTTTGATAACGCGGCCAATTCACCGCCCTAAGATGACTTATATTATATTATATCATTTTTTTATATTACATGTCCTGCCGCTGATATGCTTTGGCCCTGTGTTCGAGGACGTTTTTGACTTTTTTGATTTGTTGTCCTGCCTATTGGCTTTTTTTATTTTTCTTAGTCTATCAACATTTTTTTTAATTTTTTTCTCCTTTTCCCTCCTCCTCCCTTTTAATACGATGCGTACTCTAGTTCTTTGGATGTCCTTCTCCTGCTCCCCCCCTTATTATGAGACGTATTGGGCACTTTTTGAGTATGCTTTTATTTCTATGAGTCTGTCCTCTATCAAGGACATGTTAGCCCTTCAGCGTGTTATTGCAGATGACTTATTATGACCATTGGTAGATGTTGTTTTATTTATACCGATGCCCTGTATTTACTTAGATGGCTTTATGCGGCCCTGCGTGGCCACTTTCTCAACGCTGGTTTTTTGTCTGACTATGCAAAACTTCTAAAATAAAGAATTTAAAAATAAAAAAAAAAAGGTAGTCACCAGATTAATATCTAAAATATTTAACTGAAATAAAGATATAAACTAATAAAAAAGATTTAAAAAGTAGTAAAAAAAAACCAAAAAGTTTAAAAAAGTAAAAGAAAACAAAAAAAAAAGTAAAACATAACGTGCAGCCATGGTGTATTGTGTTCTTTTAAAGTAGTCACCAGATTAATATCTAAAATATTAAACTGAAATAAAGAAATAAACTAATAAAAAAGATTTAAAAAGTAGTAAAAAAAAAACAAAAAGTTTAAAAAAGTAAAAGAAAACAAAAAAAAAAGTAAAACATAACGTGCAGCCATGGTGTATTGTGTTCTTTTAAAGTAGTCACCAGATTAATATCTAAAATATTAAACTGAAATAAAGAAATAAACTAATAAAAAAGATTTAAAAAGTAGTAAAAAAAAAACAAAAAGTTTAAAAAAGTAAAAGAAAACAATAAAAAAAGTAAAACATAACGTGCAGCCATGGTGTATTGTGTTCTTTTAAAGTAGTCACCAGATTAATATCTAAAATATTAAACTGAACTAAAGATATAAACTAATAAAAAAGATTTAAAAAGTAGTAAAAAAAAACCAAAAAGTTTAAAAAAGTAAAAGAAAACAAAAAAAAAGTAAAACATAACGTGCAGCCATGGTGTATTGTGTTCTTTTAAAGTAGTCACCAGATTAATATCTAAAATATTAAACTGAACTAAAGATATAAACTAATAAAAAAGATTTAAAAAGTAGTAAAAAAAAAAAAAAAAGTTTAAAAAAGTAAAAGAAAACAATAAAAAAAGTAAAACATAACGTGCAGCCATGGTGTATTGTGTTCTTTTAAAGTAGTCACCAGATTAATATCTAAAATAATTAAACTGAAATAAAGATAAACTAATAAAAAAGATTAAAAAAGTAGTAAAAAAAAAAAGTTTTAAAAAACTAAAAGAAAACAAAAAAAAAAACATAACGTGCAGCCATGGTGTATTGTGTTCTTTTAAGTAGTCACCAGATTAATATCTAAAATATTAACTGAAATAAAGATATAAACTAATAAAAAAGATTAAAAAGTAGTAAAAAAAAAAAAAAAGTTTAAAAAAGTAAAAGAAAACATAAAAAAAGTAAAAAACATATGTGCAGCCATGGTGTATTGTGTTCTTTTAAAGTAGTCACCAGATTAATATCTAAAATATTAAACTGAACTAAAGATATAAACTAATAAAAAAGATTTAAAAAGTAGTAAAAAAAAAAAAGTTTAAAAAAGTAAAAGAAAACAATAAAAAAAGTAAAACATAACGTGCAGCCATGGTGTATTGTGTTCTTTTAAAGTAGTCACCAGATTAATATCTAAAATATTAAACTGAAATAAAGATATAAACTAATAAAAAAATTTAAAAAGTAGTAAAAAACCAAAAAGTTTAAAAAAGTAAAAGAAAACAATAAAAAAAGTAAAACATAACGTGCAGCCATGGTGTTATTGTGTTCTTTTAAAGTAGTCACCAGATTAATATCTAAAATATTAAACTGAAATAAAGATATAAACTAATAAAAAGATTTAAAAAGTAGTAAAAAAAAAAAAAGTTTAAAAAAGTAAAAGAAAACAATAAAAAAAGTAAAACATAATGTGCAGCCATGGTGTATTGTGTTCTTTTAAAGTAGTCACCAGATTAATATCTAAAATATTAAACTGAACTAAAGATATAACTAATAAAAAAGATTAAAAAAGTAGTAAAAAAAAAAAGTAAAAAAAAGTAAAAGAAAACAATAAAAAAAGTAAAACATAACGTGCAGCCATGGTGTATTGTGTTCTTTTAAAGTAGTCACCAGATTAATATCTAAAATATTAAACTGAACTAAAGATATAAACTAATAAAAAAGATTTAAAAAGTAGTAAAAAAAAAAAAAAAGTTTAAAAAACTAAAAGAAAACAATAAAAAAAGTAAAACATAATGTGCAGCCATGGTGTATTGTGTTCTTTTAAAGTAGTCACCAGATTAATATCTAAAATATTAAACTGAAATAAAGAAATAAACTAATAAAAAAGATTTAAAAAGTAGTAAAAAAAACCCAAAAAGTTTAAAAAAGTAAAAGAAAACAATAAAAAAAGTAAAACATAATGTGCAGCCATGGTGTATTGTGTTCTTTTAAAGTAGTCACCAGATTAATATCTAAAATATTAAACTGAACTAAAGATATAAACTAATAAAAAAGATTAAAAAAGTAGTAAAAAAAAAAAAGTAAAAAAAAGTAAAAGAAAACAATAAAAAAAGTAAAACATAACGTGCAGCCATGGTGTATTGTGTTCTTTTAAAGTAGTCACCAGATTAATATCTAAAAATTAAACTGAACTAAAGATATAAACTAATAAAAAAGATTTAAAAAGTAGTAAAAAAAAAAAAAAAAAGTTTAAAAAACTAAAAGAAAACATAAAAAAAGTAAAACATAATGTGCAGCCATGGTGTATTGTGTTCTTTTAAAGTAGTCACCAGATTAATATCTAAAATATTAAACTGAAATAAAGAAATAAACTAATAAAAAAGATTTAAAAAGTAGTAAAAAACCCAAAAAGTTTAAAAAAGTAAAAGAAAACAATAAAAAAAGTAAAACATAATGTGCAGCCATGGTGTATTGTGTTCTTTTAAAGTAGTCACCAGATTAATATCTAAAATATTAAACTGAACTAAAGATATAAACTAATAAAAAAGATTAAAAAAGTAGTAAAAAAAAAAAAGTTTAAAAAAGTAAAAAAAAAAACAATAAAAAAAATAAAACACAACATGCAGCCATGGGGTATTTTGTTCTTTTAAAGTAGTTCTCCAGATTAATGATGAATGACTCTATTAAATCAGCGTCTATGATGCAGCAATCCGGGCAGGAACCCAAGTATTCCTTTACTCTTGATATTTTGAAAATTAAATAAATATTGTTTTCTTTAAAACATTTCTTCTTTGAAAAATTGTCTTTCTGTTTGGTGTTTTAGCGAGTAAAAAATATATCTGGGATTTATAAAGGTTTTTCCCCTTAACACCTTTTTTTTTTTTATCTATGGAGAGCGTTTGGTAATCTGGAAAATCTGAGATTTCTACATAAAGCCCCAGGCCTAACCCGATAAATAATGCAAAAAAAAATAATAAAAATTATAACATTATTTTCACTCATATTCACCTTTTCTTTTGTCATTCGCTTCCAGTTACAAAGCGACCATTATGTTGTATGATTCGTTCCATATGGACGGGGGATGAAGACTAATAAATTAGAATTTCCACTATTATTTTGCCATTAATATGAAAGACACGCTGGAATGTGTTCTTTCCGACTCAGATTTATCCCGTGATGACTTTGGTTTCCTGTCCTTTGCCGGCAGCCATTGCTGGGAATTCGAACCTATAACACTATACAAGGATTAATATATATCAGGTTTCTTTAAGGCTAGGGTCAGACGAGCGCAGTGCGAACGCGCGTGCAGGCGCACTTAATCACGGCCGTAGTAGCAGCAAATGCCGGGCAATGACGGCCAATATACGAAGTACGGTCGCACAAAAGTCCGGCTGCGCAACGCAAGTGGCAAACGAACGCATTTTGTCGAGAACGTAAAACCGCTAGTACTGACGTACAGAGTGCGCTGCGTCCGCTAGAGGCGTGTGTGTGTGATTTGGAGATGTCAGACGCTGCTAATGTCCGGCCAACATAACGTCCAGATGCACAAAGTGTTTTATTGATGATCCGTACAAAATCAAGAACGCAAATGCGCATCGTATGACCGCTATCGCGTACTCCGTGAAAAAATGCGTCCATTCGTTCGAACGCACTTTTTCACAGACAACGTGAAAATGCGTTCGTCTGACCCTAGCCTAAAGGGGTTTTATAATGTGGGGGATAAATTGTCAAGGCCTATATCAAAGGTTTACACCTCTCTTTAATCACTGCACTCGCATCAAAAGAAGGGGCAGAATCTGTTACCTGAAAATGAAGCAAAAATGGAGCAGAAATTGTTAGGCTTAACCACTTCAATGCGGAGGACGCGCTCAGCGCGTCCTCCGCATTACCGCTGCTGTGCGCAGGACGCGCTGAGCCCCTCCGGTGCGGGCTGACACCCTCGATGTCAGCCCGGCATCCGGAACCGCCGCCGCTGAAATTAGGTGTCATCGCGACAGCGCGATGACAACTAATTCAGGCGCCCCCCCCGCATGTGCGGAGGAGGCGCCTGAAAGGGAGGGGGGGAGGTCCTTCGGACCTCTCTCCCTCCCGATCGGCGGTGTTGCGGGGGTTAACCCAGGCACCATTTGGAAGGGCACAGCCTGCCCTTCCAAATGGTGCCTGGCATTAACCCCTGGGGAGCTGGATCGCGAATCGGTGCTGAAAAGCGCCGGTTCGCGATCCTTTCCCGGAGCTGGCCGACATCTTGGATGTCGGCCAAGCCTCCGGGAACTCCCCCTGAGGACTGACGTCATCGTGCGTAGCACGATGACGCCAGTCCTAGAGTTAACCCCTAACTGCCACCAACGGTGGAGATAGGGAGTTCCAATGAACTCCCTATCTCCCGATCCGTGGCAGCTAGAGGTTAAAGTTTGGTATTGCTGGATTGGCCAGAGCATGGCCGTTCCAACGATACCAAACACTACTTGTAAAAAAATAATAAATAAAAATAAAAATAAAAATAAATTTAAAAAAAAATTATAAAAAAAAAATAAAATTTTTTTTTCTTTTTTTTGGTTTGTTAATGCAGCAATATTGTTCCCATTTCAATTATAATGTGAACAATGATGCTGCACTAACGATTTTTGTATGCGGTGCGTTTGTTAAAAATCGCGTAATTTTCCCCAAAAAAAAATGTAACGAGACCCCATCTCTAATTTTTTTAACAAGCGCATGCCATACAAAATATAACCGCAATTGCTCGCATGTTAAAATGTGAAAAAAAACACTTTACACGTTGTAAATTATTGAAAATACATATTTTATTGCATTTTTTGTTATAATATACAGACATGACATAACGTATACATATAATAATGACATATTATGAATCTGCCGAGTCTGACGGAAAGAACGATATATAATATGTCTGGGTCATATACTAAAATAAGCCTTCAAAACACGTTTAAACATGATGAGCAAAACCGGTAAAAATGACCTCAGCACAGAGGTGTGAAAAGCCTCAGCAGCGAAAGGGTTAAGGGTTAAATCTAACCTAAAACAAGCAGACATTGTAACTGAACCTTAATTTCTAACCCTAACCCCTATTTCTAACCATTTCCCTAATTTCTAATTTTAGTTTCTAACCCTAACCCTCATTTCTAGCCCTAAACCTTATCCTTACTTTTAACCATAATCCTAAACCTTACTCTAATTTCTGGCCCTAACCCTAATCCTTATTTTTAATCCTAATTATAACCCTAATTTGTAACCCTAACCCAAATTTCTAACGTTAACCTTTATTTCTAACCCTATCCCTAATTTCTGGTCCTAACCCTAATCTTTATTTTTAACCATAACCATAATTTCTAACCCTAACGCTTATTTCTACCCCTAACCTTAATTCCAAACCCTATTTTTTTCTAACTCTAACACTTATTTATAACCCTAACCCTAGCTCTAATTTCTAACTCTAACCCTTATTTATAACCTCAACCTAATTTCTAACCCTAGCCCTCATTTCCATCCCTAACCCTTATCCTTATTTCTAACCATAATCATTACCCTAATATCTAACCCTAACCCTAAATTCTAACCTAACCAAAACTTCTAGCATTAACCCTAAACCTAATTTTAATAACCCTAACCCTAGCTCTAATTTCTGAACCTAACCCTAACCCTTATTTCTAACCCTATTCCTAATTTCTGGCCCTAACCCTTCTTTTTAACCATAATCCTAACCCACGTTTCTAACCCTAACCCTAATTTCAAATACTAACCCTAACCATAACCCATATTTCTAACCATAATCCTAACCCTATTTTCTAACCCTGACTCCAGTTGCTAACCCTAACCCAAATTTCTATCTAACATTAACCCTTATTTCTAACCCCAACCCTTTTTTCTAACCCATATTTATAATCTCAAATCTAATTTCTAACCCTAACCCTAATCTCTAACCCTACCTCTTATTTTTAACCGTAACGCTAATCCTTAAATTTAACCTTAGTTCTAAACATCATTTCTAACCCTAATCCTAACCCAAATTTCTATCCTTAATCCAAGTTATTTTTAATCCTATCTCTAATTTCTGATGCTTATTTCTAACCCTAACCCTAATATCTAGCCATAAATGTAAATTCTAATTGCAAATGAAGCTCCATTTCGTCCGAGGTGAGCAATTTGGATGCGGATGATATTGGAGAGCCTACATGATCACGGTAGGGAAGGGGTTAAAGTAACAGTATTTAACTCTTTCTTGAATGGGGGGAATTGCAACATGTGTGAAGACAAAACTGCAGTAACGAAGTGAGATTATTTTACCTCTTTCCATTCAGTGTTTTATGACCTCACCACAAGTGTCCTGGTGGCTGTCCTTTTTTCTCTGTCATTCCTGACAATAAGAGGTTAAAGTTCCTAGCAAGGTGAGGTGACATCTGGCATTAAGCTGCTGCACACTGTAGAATGTGGAATTTTGCAGCCTTCAACTAATGTATTCTGCTGCCACCTTGTGGAAGTTTTTCAATGATGCACTTGTTTCAGTATGATTTAAAGCAGGCATCTCAAGCTCTGGCCCCACAGATGTTTCTGAACTACAACTCTCATGATTCCCTGGTCATCTCTTGCATTCAAAGGATTCTGGGAATTGTAGGCTTCATCAGCTGGGGGCAGAATATGAGATCCCTGATTTAAAGGGATTTCTGAACTTTACCTAAATCGATCAACCAAGCTAGAACAAGCATTTTCCTAATTTCCATCGATTGTTTATTTTTTTTTAGAGTTAGCGAGTTCTTCCAGTTTAAATTAAGAGTCGTGGATTTATCAATCCTGACCCCAATGCATGCACTTTAATTACTAGTTTAGGTGAGCAGGAACAAGTCTATGAATTCATTTTGTTCTTTTTTTAAATAGGAATAATTCGCTCAAGGTAGGAAATAAATAACAGATATAAAATGTAAAAATTTGGGTAAAAGTTCACAAATTACCCGGATGTCCCTTTCAAGGTTCTCTTGTAAATCATTAGGAATTATACTACAGCAAGTTTTGATTATTTTTACCTTGGACACAATTAAAGGGACACTGCCACGTACATAAACTGTAACTAGATTACGTGTGTATTACAAACAACACCACATTATAAAACACATTATAAAACACATGCTGCTGTTTTTTTCCTTTGTTTGAAGTAATTGCATGTAAAAAGGAAACATTTAATTAGGTTTTTACCTCTATGTTCCAGTTTCTGGATTTTTCCAATGAAGCAACATTTACCGAAAACTTTGCTTTGTGGCCCTTGTTTATTTAATCTACAATATCAACCAGTTAATGAGGTGGAGGAGGGAATGTTTAGATAAGGCTATTGTCCTCCAGGCTACCTGAGATAAGAGCTGGCAGCTGAATGAGATAAAACAGGGAGCTTAAAAGACTTCCAATCTACCCCCTGGTGATGTCCTTTGAATACATACCACACAATACAATGATTTGAGTCAGTGACTGACCCATTCACTCCATTCTATGGCCAAAGCCACACAGTGAGGAGCAAGTGCTGGAAAGATACTGTGGGGGGAGGCAGGTTACAACACAAAATATCACACAATGGATGCACCCAGTGACACATATAGAGGAAAATATCACACAATGGATGCACCCAGTGACACATATAGAGGAAAATATCACACAATGGATGCACCCAGTGACACATATAGAGGAAAATATCACACAATGGATGCACCCAGTGACACATATAGAGGAAAATATCACACAATGGATGCACCCAGTGACACATATAGAGGAAAATATCACACAATGGATGCACCCAGTGACACATATAGAGGAAAATATCACACAATGGATGCACCCAGTGACACATATAGAGGAAAATATCACACAATGGATGCACCCAGTGACACATATAGAGGAAAATATCACACAATGGATGCACCCAGTGACACATATAGAGGAAAATATCACACAATGGATGCATTCAGTGACACATATAGAGGAAAATATCACACAATGGATGCACCCAGTGACACATATAGAGGAAAATATCACACAATGGATGCACCCAGTGACACATATAGAGGAAAATATCACACAATGGATGCATTCAGTGACACATATAGAGGAAAATATCACACAATGGATGCACCCAGTGACACATATAGAGGAAAATATCACACAATGGATGCACCCAGTGACACATATAGAGAAAATATCACACAATGGATGCACCCAGTGACACATATAGAGGAAATATCACACAATGGATGCATTCAGTGACACATATAGAGGAAAATATCACACAATGAATGCACCCAGTGACACATATAGAGGAAAATATCACACAATGGATGTCCCCAGTGACACATATAGAGGAAAATATCACACAATGGATGCACCCAGTGACACATATAGAGGAAATATCACACAATGGATGCACCCAGTGACACATATAGAGGAAACTATCACACAATGGATGCACCCAGTGACACATATAGAGGAAAATATCACACAATGGATGCACCCAGTGACACATATAGAGGAAAATATCACACAATGGATGCACCCAGTGACACATATAGAGGAAATATCACACAATGGATGCATTCAGTGACACATATAGAGGAAAATATCACACAATGAATGCACCCAGTGACACATATAGAGGAAAATATCACACAATGGATGCACCCAGTGACACATATAGAGGAAAATATCACACAATGGATGCACCCAGTGACACATATAGAGGAAAATATCACACAATGGATGCATTCAGTGACACATATAGAGGAAAATATCACACAATGAATGCACCCAGTGACACATATAGAGGAAAATATCACACAATGGATGGTTCTAGACCTTGAGGCAGTTTGAAATTGTCATTATCAGCACACAGTTTCACACATGGTCTGCTTTATCAGCATACAGGCAGAAATGGCCAGATGTGTCGGATTCAGTAAGTGTGATGCAGACAAGTAATAAAATGGATTTCCAGTCATTATAAACCCTGAATCTTATCCTTGTACAGCAGCGAGTAACCCCGGAGTTCTTCCTGTAGTCTGCCAAATCCCTGGCTGCTGG
The DNA here is from genome assembly GCA_009667805.1 of Leptobrachium leishanense. Lineage (NCBI taxonomy): Eukaryota > Metazoa > Chordata > Amphibia > Anura > Megophryidae > Leptobrachium > Leptobrachium leishanense. The sequence goes on from RXON01000555.1 coordinate 31,532, forward strand.
AATGCAGCAGTAAGGTTTGTAGTTCTCTTTGTTACATTGGTTGGGGAGCGTGTCGGTGTCTGACCTGTAAGTAACAGATGAACCTATCAATACAAATTCTCTTTTTTTGTCCACGGTCTGTATTTATGCAGTGCAGGGCAAAATGTTAGTGTTTTGAAAGTAATATCTGTTTACCCGATGTGTGCCAAGTCTGGGTGGCATTGAAACTCCAAACGCAGCTGTGTTATCTAGAATAATCACATGAAAACCAAGCCAAGTGACAAAGACCTCCTATGAGGCAATAAAGGCTCAATGCCACAAGATCATTCTACAAACAGGAAGCTATAAAGATGGGGAATCCGGCTGTTTTCCATCGTCCAATATTGGTTTCTCTTCTTGAAATCATTAAAAAAAAACTCTGTTTGTTTCATGGAAACAATTTTGGATATTTGTATTTTAATCCTTTTTAACCCCATTACTAAAAAAAGATTTTTGTTGGAAAAAAATAACATTTATTTGAAACATGCGATGCAATAACTAAATATAGGGATAGTTGGTGTTAATGCAGCGTCTCGCTGTGTACGCGTTAACGCTAAGAGAAGTAAGTTTATCGTCTGGCATCGATATTCCGATCTACAGTCGGGGGAAAACATTTTGCGCCTCGCAGCTTACGCGCGCTTTCTGTACTTGGCGTTTCCTATACCGAACATGGAGAGTGCAATATTTTTTAGTGTCTTGACAAGTGAGGTGTTACAAAGTGCTGGCGCAAGTTACCGTCGTGACGCGCAAACCAACATGTTAACAACTCCTGCAAATGCAAAATCATTTAACACGCACTAAAACCCCCCATTAAATCCCATACTCGCCTCTCATCCCACGTGAAAAGGGCAGCCCGATCTGACGCTTCTTCTCGCCCCTGCAAGGGTGAGACTGAGAACAAATAGTTCCTAGTCTCCCTCTATGAACACTTTGCGGCGCTGCGCAATCTTAAAAGAGCGAGGTCGCGCAAAGCGCCTGCTTCCATGGAGTCCTATAGACTCCGGGAGCTGATACTTATGGTGGGAGGTATCAGGGAGGTTAACGCTGCGTTCCTGGACGAGTTGCTGAGATGGCACCATCCTTGAAATACGACGTTAACATGAAGACCGTACGGGAAAATCGGCAAGAGCACCTTATCCTGCTTACCATCTCCATGTTAATGTCAACAGGATACTGGGAATACTAGGGAATACTGCCCTAAAATTTGCTCATTTTAAATTTTTCATGTATTCTTTTTATCCTTTACAGATATAATGTTGAAATTAAAAATACTGAGCTCTAGATGGTGTCTCTTATCTTTCACAATTTCAAATGGGGTCTGCATTATCATCATACAGGCAGAAATGGCCTTTGTGTCAAAAATGTGCAGCAGACAGATAATAAATTAGTGAGATTTCCCGCTTATGGGGATTTGAAGTGATCATAATGAGGTTATTAGCAATGCAATATCTGTATGTGCTGCATAATGCCTGTGTATGACAATTACAGCAACACCTTGTATCTGTATGTGCTGCATAATGCCTGTGTATGGCAATTACAGCAACACCTTGTATCTGTATGTGCTGCATAATGCCTGTGTACGGCAATTACAGTAACACCTTGTATCTGTATGTGCTGCATAATGCCTGTGTATGGTAATTACAGCAACACCTTGTATCTGTATGTGCTGCATAATGCCTGTGTATGGCAACTACAGCAACACCTTGTATCTGTATGTGCTGCATAATGCCTGTGTATGGCAATTACAGCAACACCTTGTATCTGTATGTGCTGCATAATGCCTGTGGCAATTACAGCAACACTTTGTATCTGTATGTGCTGCATAATGCCTGTGTATGGCAATTACAGCAACACCTTGTATCTGTATGTGCTACATAATGCCTGTGTATGGAAATTACAGCAACACCTTATATCTGTATGTGCTGCATAATGCCTGTGTATGGCAATTACAGCAACACCTTGTATCTGTATGTGCTACATAATGCCTGTGTATGGAAATTACAGCAACACCTTATATCTGTATGTGCTGCATAATGCCTGTGGCAATTACAGCAACACCTTGTATCTGTATGTGCTGCATAATGCCTGTGTATGGCAATTACAGCAACACCTTGTATCTGTATGTGCTGCATAATGCCTGTGTATGGCAATTACAGCAACACCTTGTATCTGTATGTGCTGCATAATGCCTGTGTATGGCAATTACAGCAACACCTTGTATCTGTATGTGCTGCATAATGCCTGTGTATGGCAATTACAGCAACACCTTGTATCTGTATGTGCTGCATAATGCCTGTGTATGGCAATAACAGCAACACCTTGTATCTGTACTGTACAGGGATTTACACTCGTTATAACCCCTGAATCTTATCCATGTACAGCATCGACTGACCCCACAACTCTCCCTGGCTGCTGTAATGCTGCATTAAAGTTTGTTGAGCTTTTTGTTACAGTGAGGATGGGGGCTGCTCGTCTTTAGAGTAATAAAGGGTGACCGGAGTGAAATCTGTTTCTTCTTGGGGAGACCTGTAGCCTTGGTTTAAAAAAGTATGCAGATGGGGTTTTTATGCACTTTTTTCTTTCTTCATTATATTTCTAAGCAAAACCATGCATACACGTTTTTGGTAGTAAATGGGTTAAATGGTGTTTTATTGGCTGCAAACAGGTAGTGATGCAATGAAACAAGTTATGCGCTACAACTGTATCTCGAAACTACCCATAAATAAAGCACCTGTTTTGCACCTGCAATTTTCACATGGACGCCCAACGCTTTATCACCGGGACATTAGCTTCATCAATTATTTTATAGTTACAAATTAATATGTATAAACCAAGAGTCACATCCATCACTCATTCATATCAACAGGAATCCAGCAAGGAAATGAGATAACATCGTCTATAAAAGGTCTCCGATGCTGAAACAGGGAACAGAACACAGATTGTCACCGGGGAACCATCATGACAGCATTACTTACCATTCTGCTTCTTATTGGAAGTCTGGGGACTGGTAATTATCTGTGTGGAGGAATGCTGTGTCTTTTTAGGTCTAATTAGTTGACACCCTATCTATTAAGCAATTAATTATTATTAACGTGAAAGTACAATCTGCTAATTATATTGTTTTTGTTATTCCTGTTTTTGGTAGGAGAGGTTAGTGCTTTACAATAATATTTTTAAATTCTTACTGTAATTGTTTTATTTACACATTAAATTTGAGACACTTTCTGATTGGATGTTCCTAGATGAGGTAGGCTAGGAATAACCCCATAGTGACCCTGCTCTTAGAAGAGCAGCGCCATCTTGGCTGCCACAAGAGTGTAGGGAATAGGGATGAGCCGAACGCCCCCGTGTTCGGTTCGACTTCGAACTCGAACAATTTCAGAAGTTCGAGTTCGAACTCGAACACGATCCGAACTCAATGTAAGTCAATGGGACTCGAACGTTCAATTTTTAGAGTGCCCTCCAAGAGGGCTAGATATTTGCCATAAAAGGTGTATGGGGGTCCGGGTAGTGCCCTGGGGGACAGGAAACAAGGACAAAAGTTTTAAAAAAAACGTTTTTAAAGGGACAGTGAGTTTTCCATGAAATAAAGGTTAAGAATAAAAACAAAAAATTCCTTCAAATATCATGCCTAGGAGGTCCCCATAACCTACCCGTGAAGTGGCGGATTTGTAGGATGTATATAAACTTTTTTTAAAAAAAAAATTATATTTCAATTGACGGTGAATGGTTTTCCTTTAATCTATTCATAAACAACTGCTTGGGGCGGCAGTCTGTATGAAAAGAGGAGACATTTTAGGACACGCAGAACAAGTTTAGTGATTTTTTGGGCTAAATTATGGTGAAACTTATGCAGGCTTTGGATGAAAGTAACAATAAGTGCTTGAAAATTGGGCCTTTAGTGTCGGCAACAGTGCCGTCACACCGTAACCCCTCTGTGGTATTGTGGAAGAATGCAGTGGTGGACCCTGCGGTCCAATATTAAAATTATATGAATCTGGTACATGCATCAGTGTCAGTGCACCCAAATATTTTGCCTTTGGTGGCAGAAAGTGCCTTCACACCTTAACCCCTCTGTGGTATTGTGGAAGAGTGCAGTGGTGGACCCTGTGGTACAATATTAAAATTATATGAATCTGGTACACGCGTTAGTGGCAGTGCACCCAAATATTGTGCTTTTGGTGGCAGCAAGTGCCTTCACACCGTAAGTAAGCCCTCTGTGGTATTGTGGAAGAGTGCAGTGGTGGAGGTTTTGGGAATGCAGAAGAGATCCCCGATCTATTCAGTTACGTCAGCATCAGGGGATTGATAGCTGCTGATCCAGGACTGATTCATTTTTATAAATCTCAGCCGGTCTACAGAGTCGGTGGACAGACGCACTCTTTTGTCTGTGACAAAACCTCCAGCGGCACTGAACGTCCTTTCAGAAAAAACGCTGGATGAAGGGCAACAGATTCAAATTTGCTGAACTCTGGTATAACTCACTGATACACACTGATAACAGGCTGTGCCAAGACAGATTCTAATTTGGTGAACTCTGGTAGAACTCACTGATACACACTGTCCCAGATAGCCTGGCAGTGCCAAGACAGATTCAAATTCCCAGAAATCTCCTACAACGTCACTGATACACCCTGACAGAACAATCTCCTCTCCTCTCTGATTCACTCCTGCAAACAAACACGCTGGGGCTGCAGGCAGGGAAGCCTTATATAGTGTGCTGTGGGTCTTAGCTCTGTGAGCCCATGATTGGGCAAAATTTGCCCAATCAGGACTCTGAGCCGTGACAGGCATAGTCTTGCACCTGCCTTGCACCTGACCTGTGGTCAGGTGCAAGGCTGTAGCCAATTACAAGCTTCAGGCCAGTGGAAAAGTGCATTGTGGTCCATTGTGGTGCATTGTGGGCGAACAAGCGGCGAACACGCGGAAATGTTCGGAGTTCGACGTACAGCCGAACGGGCGATGTTCGAATCGAACTCCGAACTGATCCGAACCAAACGCTCATCCCTAGTAGGGAACAGGGGAGATTTTTATTTATTTATTTTTTACTTTATTTTTTTATCATTATTTGGCAGAGCATGCCTTGACCCCTCGAGGCACTCAGCATGCTTTCACATGAGTACTTTGACCCCTCGATGCACTCAGCATGCTTTCACATGAGTACTTTGACCCCTCGAGGCACTCAGCATGCTTTCACATGAGTACTTTGACCCCTCGAGGCACTCAGCATGCTTTCACATGAGTACTTTGTCCCCTCGAGGCACTCAGCATACATTCAGATGAGTACTTTCACCCCTTGAAGCACTCATTTCACCTGCTGGACGCTTCTTTGGGTATACCGTCAGTGATCACTCTGGCAGGTAAAATTACTATTGCAGGATGCCTCGACATCGATAGTAAAAGAGCAGCTGGAAGTGATGCTGATCGCTTCCAGCGTTCTTTTGCCACCATATGTGTCCCATCGTTCCCACCCCAGAAGAGCACCTCCAACATTCGTTGGAGACCTGAGGGGCCGAATCTGTGGAGCTTGCTTGGTGTTAGATACCAGTCATACATCAGCTTCCGTTGCGTTTCTACTAAGGTGGGGCATCTAGTTGCACCGACCGCATACATATGGGCCTGTGCCCACTGCGTGGGAGTAAAGGCCTTGGATTGCTCGCCCTCCCAGGCATCCTGGAATGCCCAGCGTACCGCTGTTAATGGGGTGTTTAGTATGTTATAAAAATGCATAATAGATTTGATAGTGGAATGGGGATCTAAACAGAACAGCTCGGTAGCCGAAAGCAGGGGATATGGTGGCTAGCAGCCCAGATAGCACATTTTGAGACTTCAGATAGGACGTTATCTGCATATGTGATAGGAATAGAGAAGAGGGTATATTAAATTTCTTTTGTAAATCAGGGAAGGGCAGGACAGCGGCAGGCGTGAAGAGGTGATGTAGATGTGTCACTCCATGTTGTATCCAAGGACCTACTCGAATATGTGGTATCAGATAAGTAAGAGCTGTTAACAGGGTCGCCATGGATAGTTGGGAATGTGCCGTGAATAACGGGAGACATCGGTCCCATGCTTTAAAGTGTAGTTCCGTGGACGGAAATATGTGAGGTGTGGGTGGGCGCTTTTTTTGGGGGACCCACATCAAATTGGAAAGTGTATGACCCGAAAGACTTGCGGACTCAATAGTAAGCCTTTGAGGCATTGGCTGAATGTGAAATAGGTCCATGGACGAAGCTAGCAGAGTCGCCCAGTAATAATTGTGGAGACATGTAATGTTAAGTCCGCCGTCCCTATATCTGAGATAAAGCAATTTTCGGGGTACTCTCGGGCGTTTATTCGCCCATATGTAGTGCATCAGAAGAGATTGTAATTTGTCTAAGTAAGAGCGGGGTACTGGAAATGGTAAGGAGCGAAAGACATACAATAGTTTTGGTAACACCACCATCTTCACCGCCGCCATCCTCCCCAGCCACGAGACCTCCCGAGAACGCCATTGCTGTAAAATAGAGCGTGCCTCCCTGAATGTTCTCTCATAATTGTGTTTAAATGTGATGCTGCTATCAGATGCTATTTTGAGACCTAGGTACGTGATATGAGGTCCTCCAGTCAAAGTCATAACGTTTTTTAAAAGAGTTCAAATGTGTGTCTGTCACGTTGATGGGAAGTGCTTGGGTCTTTAGGGTATTCACTACGTGGTACGAGACCTCACTATACATTTGTAGCTCGCTTTGAAGTGAGGGGATCATCCTATCTGGGTCAGTCAATGTAAGTAGTATGTCGTCCGCGTACAAGTTCAGTTTATACGCTGTAGGTCCCACCTCGATCCCTTGTATGCAGTCATTTTGACGTATAGCTTGCGCCAAAGGGTCTAGCGCCAAAGGTTCTAAGGCCAAATCATACAGTATTGGGGAGAGGGGACAACCTTGACACGTGCCATTGGTAATGACGAACTCGTCTGAGAGAAAGCCCGAAATGAGCACTCTAGCGGAGGGGGAGTCATATAGTGCCTGAATCGCTTCTAGAAACGGCCCCGGAATCCCATATTTCCGCAATACCCCTCGCAGAAAGAGCCAGCTGACCCTGTCGAAGGCCTTTTCTGCGTCCAACGACAGGATCAGGCTGGGTTGGTCCGATATTTTCATCCTGTGCAGCAAATTAAGTAGTTTCTTAGTGCTGTGAGGGCCCTGTCTCCCACGGATAAACCCCACCTGGTCTTGGGCGATGAGAGTTGGTAGAATTAGTTGGAGTCTATCAGCTAATATCGTACTATATATTTTTATGTCCACATTTAGTAAGGAAATAGGGCGGAGATTTGCGCATCTGTCTGGAGTTTTCCCAGGTTTAGGGAGTGTAACTATGTGGGCTCTTAACATGTCTGCCGGGAAGGCTCCTTCTGTTCTCGCTCTGTCATATGCTGCCAGTAGATGAGGTGTTAATTGAGGTGCATACGTAGTGTAATAGAGACCTGGGAAGCCATCTGGGCCCGGGGCTTTTCATTTAGGTAAAGACTTTAAGACTTTTGAGAGTTCATCGGCAGTTATGGGAGAGGACATGTGTTCAGATTGTATTTGTGTCAGTGTCGGGAGGTGCATATGACCCAAATATTTCGAGACGGTGTCTACGGTCGAGTGCGTTACATTGTCGCTCACATCTAGATTATACAGGGCCTTGTAATAATTAGCAAATTCGTTTGCGATGTCTTTGGGGTTATGTATTTTACCGCGAGCTGATGCAAGAGCTGTAATGCGGCGTGGCGCACTCGCCGGGTTCAATCTTCGGGCTAGCAATCGACCGGGTTTATTTTTAAGAGCATAGAAAGTAGCGTTCATTCTGTCTAATTTCCTGATATAGCTATCAGTCTCTAGGTCAGTCAATAAATTTAACTGTGCATCTATTTGTTCCGATAATTTGGGAGATGGAGCAATCTTATTCCGAGTGTCCAAATTATGTAGCTTTGTTAGTATGTCCAACCGTCGTGTCTGATAATCACGTTTGAAAGAGCCTTTTTTAAGGGTGTCACTGGAATTAAAGTTATTAAGAGGTGAGTATATGAGGCCAAAGGTTTGCAGGCACACTGAGACAGACATGGAGTTTGAGACATAGACACACATGGAGGACAGAAAAGTCCTCAACTGGTGAAAACAGTCACGGTGAATATCTAGATCACAGTTATTAAGTTAAAATCATGAAAGTAGATGTTGATCTTTTCCGAAGAGTTTCAAGACTAAGGAGGTTCAATAAAATGCTCATGAGCTGGACCAGGGTTTTGGCTTGTGAGAATAACATGTAAGACTGAGTTGACGGATGTCCATAGCGTTCCAGTTGAAGGTCATTGATGTGATATCTAGACACAGAAAAGTCACAGTGTTGGTTATTGATGGATGAGATTCAGTATCAAGGCTTGTTGACAAACTTGATGCTTAACTGCCCAACTATTGCCCGAGAATGATTGGCATTCAGTAGACTTGCCCTAGTAGATGAAGGGAATGGCTTGTAGAAAGATCATGGTGGTGATGATTAGAGTTAGATGAGCTTGATCCAATGTTAATGTTATTTTGAAGTCACTGTTAGCCCTGTGCACTGTATTATCATGGTTGTGTTATTATGTCATATTACTAACATTTGAACTTACTGTCCTTTAACCTTTAGGTCAAGCCCAAAGAAGCTTTGTAACAGCATTTCTGGAGAACATCAACAGGTCAGCATTGACTAAATTTCAGCTCTATCTCGTCACATACGACAAACCAGCCACTGTTTCTGTCTTTGTGTTGAACCCGCCATTCAGCCAGATGGTGTTTATAGAAAGGGACAGCAGCTCTTTGGTGTCCTTGGACTTTCAGTACATGATTTCCGAGAAGCAAGTGGTTTCCAAAGCTGTGATGGTGACCTCTGACGAAGATATCTCTGTCTTTGGGTTTTATACATCGTTTGACACTGCTGATGCAATGGCCTGCCTTCCTGCAGAAGACTTAGGGACAGAATACTATATAGTTACCTCTGGAGGAGGGCACGCCAATCAGTTTGCTGTGGCTAATGGCCGGTACGAGAACATCACGCTGGAGATCACAGTCTCGGGGTCCATTGATTACAATGGGGTGCAGTACGGAAACCAAGAAAGATTCTCAGTCACTCTAGAATATCAGCAAGTCGTCCAGTTCCAAAGTGCCAAGGACCTAACGGGCACCAGAGTCGTGTCTACTTCACCAGTTGCGGTTTTCAGTGGCAACAAGTGTTTCACTGGGATTAACACCCTGTGTGATGCTTTAGTCGAGCAGTTGTACCCTGTCGAAAACTGGGGGACCTTTTTTGGAGTATATCCATTATTACATCATACTCAAGATGTTATTGATATTATTGCAGCAAGTCCAAACACAACAGTGACCGTTGAGAAACCCATGGAAACCCTTCAGTATCACCTACAGCAGGGCTCTCGTTTACGACTCACGTTAGAGGACAGAATTATTGTGAATTCTTCTAAAGCAATCATGATTTGCTACCTCTTCCGAGAAAACATACCTGGAATAGTTACGAACTATGACCCATTTTTTGTAACTGTTCCACCAGCTTCATTAACCAGGAAATACTATAAATTTATCACACAAGACATATATTATAATTTCATCTTGATCGTGTCACCAGCGCCGTCCATTGCTGAGTTCTATCTGGATCATCAACCCATCAGCCACTGGAATGTCTCCATGAGAGAGATCAACGGATTGAAAGGTTGGGAAGTCGTCTTGGGTAAAATAAGTGGTCAACACGAAATCTACCATGAGTCGTTGGGATTTGTTATCTATGTTTATGGCATTGAAACATATATTTCCTATGGATATTCGATGGGACAGGAATCGACATACCCAGGTAATTTAAACAATGCGTCACAATGGAATCTTACAGACGTTAATAGGTTAGCAGATATCTCTCAATTGAGACAGAAAAACATATAGGATAGTACCTGTAACAACACCTCGTTACACTGCTTGCTTTTGAACTGTGTTTTCTTTGTTCCAATACTAAGTGAAGCAACCACTTAGGCGATAAGCACCTTTTTACTGCTCTTCGGTATGTTATTACTTGGTTATTCAGTACAGTATATACAGTCATGGCCGAAATTGTTGGCACCCCAGACATTTTTCCAGAAAATCAAGTATTTCTCACAGAAAAGTATTGCAGTAAGACATGTTTTGCTATACACATGTTTATTCCCTTTGTGTGTATTGGAACAAAACAAAAAAAGGGAGGAAAAAAAGCAAATTGGACATAATGTCACACAAAACTCCAAAAATGGGCTGGACAAAATTATTGGCACCCTTAACTTAATATTTGGTACCACACCCTTTGGAAAAAATAACTGAAATCAGTCGCTTCCTATAACCATCAATAAGCTGCTTACACCTCTCACCCGGAGTTTTGGACCACTCTTCCTTTGCAAACTGCTCCAGGTCTCTCTTATTGGAAGGGCGCCTTTTCCCAACAGCAATTTTAAGATCTCTCCACAGGTGTTCAATGGGATTTAGATCTAGACTCATTGCTGGCCACTTCTGAACTCTCCAGCGCTTTGTTGTCATCCATTTCTGGGTGCTTTTTGACGTATGTTTGTGGTCATTGTCCTGCTGGAAGACCCAAGATCTCGGACGCAAACCCAGCTTTCTGACACTGGGCTCTACAGTGCGACCCAAAATCCTTTAATAATCCTCAGATTTCATGATGCCTTGCACACATTCAAGGCACCCAGTGTCAGAGGCAGCAAAACAACCCCATAGCAACATTGAACCTCCACCATATTTCACTGTAGGTACTGTGTTCTTTTCTTTGTAGGCCTCATTCCATTTTCGGTAAACAGTAGAATGATGTGCTTTGCCAAAAAGCTCTATCTCGGTCTCATCTGTCCACAAGACGTTTTCCCAGAAGGATTTTGGCTTACTCAAGTACATTTTGGCAAACTGTCGTCTTGCTTTTTTAGGTTTCTGTGTCAGCAGTGGGGTCCTCCTGGGTCTCCTGCCATAGCGTTTAATTTCATTTACATGTCGACGGATAGTTCGCGCTGACACTGGTGCTCCCTGAGCCTGCAGGACAGCTTGAATTTCTTTGGAACTTGTTTGGGGGCACTTATCCACCATCCGGACTATCCTGCGTTGCAACCTTTCATCAATTTTTCTCTTCCGTCCACCCACAGAGAGATTAGCTACAGTGCCATGGGTTGCAAACTTCTTGATAATGTTGCGCACTGTGGACAAAGGAAAATCTAGATCTCTGGAGATGGACTTGTAACCTTGAGATTGTTGATATTTTTCCACAATTTTGGTTCTCAAGTCCTCAGACAGTTCTTTTCACCTCTTTCTGTTGTCCATGCTTAGTGTGGCACACACAGACACACAATGCAAAGACTAAGTGAATTTCTCTCCTTTTCATATGCTTTCAGGTGTGATTTTTATATTGCCCACACCTGTTACTTGCCCCAGGTGAGTTTACAGGAGCATCACATGCTTGAAACAATCTTATTTATCCACAATTTTGAAAGGGTGCCAATTATTTTGTCCAGCCATTTTTGGAGTTTTGTGTGACATTATGTCCAATTTGCTTTTTTTCCTCCACTTTTTTGTTTTGTTCCAATACACACAAAGGGAATAAACATGTGTATAGCAAAACATGTGTTACTGCATTACTTTTCTGTGAGAAATACTTGATTTTCTGGAAAAATGTCTGGGGTGCCAACAATTTCGGCCATGACTGTAGTTATGTCAATATGTTTGTTCCCTGTTGCTTCATTCTGTTTTGGTTTAGCTAGAGGGCAGAGGGAAAGGATGATGTAATGTTGAGAAAGCACACTTGAGGCAGGAAAGTGTGGAGAGGAGACAAGGTAGCTCAGGGATGTTTCTTCTTAGTGCAGCTTATTGTCACACCAAAAACTTTATATAAAAAAAGAGAAAAATATAATATTATTTGATCTTTTGTTTACATACTTCTCACCTGATGATGTTTGATATCACTGGAAAGGTCATAATATGTCTGTTCCAATCGGACTGTAAAATACCATGAGTCGGTAGCTGTAAAATAAAGCTTTGTTTTGCTTTCTCCCCTATGCTGAGTTCTGTCTCTGGTTTTGGCTCCAGCGATAATCACACTCTGTTTCTTGCAGAACAGCTACCTTGCCTTCAGGAAAGGGCATGGTCTAGATCTTTGTTAAGAGTCCATGAGCAAGGCACTATAATCACTTATCCTCACCAGAAGATCTTCCACTGCAGAAGCTGGGGTCAAAAGAGCGACCTGACTGCGGGATTTCTTATAGCTTGGAGCCCCGTTACAGTACTAATAATATGTATGCATATGCAGGGCCAGATTTATAACTAGGCAGAGTAGGCATGTGGGTACAGGCGTCTTCCACAAGGGGGCGCTTTGCTTTGTAAAAAAATGTTTTCTTCCATTTACAATCATTTAGACGACTGTATCTCTGGAGCCCTAAGGGCTAGAGGGACATATGATGTATGATTGGAACATACAGATTATGGCCTTTCCAGTGATATCAAATATAATCAGGTGAGATGTATGTAAACAAAAGATCAAATAAAATTATATTTTTCTCTTTTTTTTCGAAACGCAGCACTATTATTCAATATACTATTATAAAGTGAACAGTGATGCTGCGCTACCTCACCTTCTCATTTCCCACACTGCCAGCAATTGTGGTCCTGATGATGCAACGCATTGTTTCATCGACAGCCTAGACCATGGCACTGCAGTGAGGAGAGACAGGGGAACTTGCATCTCTGAATTGTACAGTGCACAAGGTTAAGTGAGGTGTCATTGGAAAGGACAGAGTCTGGTCTTTACAATGATACCAAAACCATGTAATGTGTAAAAATGAGAAACTGAAAAAGAGTAAATGCAAATTTTTTTTCTCTGTTCTACGGCAGAGGCAATATATGATTTTACATATAAAACACAAACAATGCCACTGCACTAACTCAACTAAGGCAACAGATTCTGCCCCTTCTTTTGATTTAAGGGCAGAGAGAAACTGTTTTAAAGTTTTTTAAAACAAAAAAATATTTTTGTTTTCCCCCAAAATGAAAATTTAAAAAGCAATTTCGGCATGTTTCTTTTTTTGTTTTTTGTTTGGGGCGGGGCGCTTTACATTTCTGTGCCTACAGGCTCCTGAGATGCAAATCCAGCTCTGTGCATATGTGTTTAAGTGTGGAGACCTATTTATTAACAGAGCTGTATAAACTATAAAGTTCCTATTAAAAAATGGAAACAAGCAGAATTCACCAGCATTTTGGGAAAGTGAGAACAATGAGGATTTGAAATAATCTACCATGGCTTTATTCAGGTTTGTCTTCATTTACTAACTGTAGCAATCACATTAGTTGAAATTGCGTTGCATTTTATTTGACCATTTACAAAAATAACATGTTACATTCCTTTTTTTAAGATCCACCTTTGCCAGAGTCAACAGAAGATCCGGCAGCTTCAGATGTTCTTAGGTGTCTTTCTGATGGAGCTGTGTACCACTTGAGCCTCAGTCTCTTACACAACGCCAATCTGGCTGTCCGTGATGTACACCTTGAGGACCCCTTGTGCCGGGCTGAACAGGACGGGAGCTCCGCGTTCATTAAAATACCATTCAACAGATGTGGATCTAGAGTCCTTGTAAGACGTAATTTACTCTCAACGGCCTATAAAAAAATCTAAACATTTTACTTAGTCCAGCAATAACTGAACTGACATTGTATTCCGTTCTTTATCGAGCTGCATTTGTGTTTTACATTACTGGGCTTTCATACTAGGCGTTCTCTCCATCGCATGCCACTCGCGTCCATGTCTCACAACGGTTGGCTTGGCATTTTGTAATGTAAATCAGGCCTACGTGTACGTGCCTACATACTAATTCTCACATAGAGAGAGGAACACAGAGGCTGAAAGATCTTCTCCGTTAGTTTTGTAGACAGCCTGGTGTACAATGGAAGAGGATACATAGCAACACTGTAATATTTTTGATGCTGGCCAGCTTCAAGGCTTCATTCTAAAACAAAAAATGAGGGGCTATATTCCGAGTCAGGGATAAACTTTCCAGGGCAGTTGAAGTGTATGCAGTTCCAGGGTTGACACGGATCAGTTCTGCCGAAACGTTGCCACCCATATTCACCCAATAATGCTGCTTGCTCATCTCTGCTAACATAGTGAGTAGATTTCTCCTGTCTATTATATATTTTTTGGATGACATACTGCTACATACTACTTTGTAATACAGGTCTATAAGAGGTAGCTCATGAATGTAAGAGGTGCACATTACATGTTGAAGCTCCCGGCCGTTACTCTAGATATTATCTTCTTGCAGTATGAAGACGGAAAAACATTCTATGAAAATACTGTCTACGGAACCATCCCAGAGACCAGTATCCATCGTATAGAAATCCCAGTGAAATGTGGAATGGAAACCGATGAAAGTCTTGGCTTGTTATTTCATCCGAGAGTCACCGATGTGGTTTCTCTGGGTCATTATAACATTTCGATGAAGCTCTTCCAGAACGACTCCTTCGACAACCCAATCGAAACGTATCCATACGAGGCTGATCTGCATGGCAAACTTTACGTTGGGTTTAAGGTGGAATCCAATGATGGGAACCTACAAATATTGGTGGATAATTGCAGATCGTCCCCTTCACTGGAGGACAGCGAACAGACGTACTATCTCATCCAGCATGGGTAACACATACGATACTTATTGTGCAGGGTGTCTCCCATTGTCTAACTTATTAGATACTGGATGAATGGCTTTTATTTGCAGGTCTAGAGAGGTCAATCAATGTGATATATTTTTTGGTTAAACATAAACATCACATCACAAACAACAACCTTACTATGTGATGCATGTCACAACTCTATACATAATGCTATATACCCTAAAATAATCCCTTTATTTGAATTACCTGCCACGGATTCCATTGGTGCTTGACCTCCACAGAGGCTAAACTGGTCTCCTTGATTAAAAGCCACAAAATCCTTTTGTCCCTCCTGCTACATACTTTTTATTGAAACATAAGATGCTTTATGACCATATTATAGATTAATTGTTTGTGGTGGTGGTGGGGGTGAGACTGGTGCATCCACTTTTGGGACATCAATGTCCATCACTAATGTCAGGATAATGTGAATAAGGTTAGCAGGTCTGCCTCAAAACCTTTTTCGAATCCAAAGAATTTGTATTTCTGGGAAACAGAGTATTATGGGTTTTGAGAGCTGTGTACGTGTACCATGTGACATGTCCCCTGCTACACAGGAAGTCGAAGCAGTGAAACAGGAAGTCTGTCCCTGTTGGTCATATTTTTGGACGACTAACAGTTTTCTTCTTCTTATAGTTTTGTATTATTGTTTGTTACAAAGCGCCAACAGTTTCTACAATCGTTTTGCAATAAAGAATGAGGAACTAAACTATCAAAAATTACAGAAAAACCTAGGAACCAGAGAGAAGTGCTCTTAGATTTAAACTTTAAAAATATGATGTCATTATAAGTACGCATTACGTGCCCTATTTTTCAAACCCCAAAGAACGTCACTCTGAGGTTTTAACTCAAAGATCACTCTTTCTTCTTCCAGTTGTCTGCTGGACTCCACTTTGCATTCTCACCCTGTTTCGGACCAGAGGGAGAAGCATTTCAGTTTCCACATATTCAAGTTCGAAGACTCCTCGGAGGTGTATCTGAGCTGTGATGTCATCACCTGCCATTCTAATACAACCCACAACCGCTGCAACCAAGGCTGCACCAGTCAAAGACAGAGACGTAGTGTATTTGCCCCCAAAACTCAACTGGGATCAGCCAAGTTATCTCAAGGACCCATTGTGTTTAAACAAGGTAATTTTCAAATTCCGAGTAATATAATTTAATATGTGCATATTTG